>JAHZMX010005121.1:0-10779 GCA_027743895.1 Seira musarum
TGATCAATGGGTCAGGATATCTAATAGTTCTACCGTCGTTGGTGACCACGAACGGCACTCCCTTAGGTCCAACTTGAACTCTCTTCACCTTACAAAGCTTGTACTGAAAGTTACAAAAAAGAATATATAAAACTTAACAATCTCATCTAATCGAATTTTTGAAAGGTTACAAATACAAGATTTGATTCAGAAGAAAACAATATAGTCATGATTTATCATTGGATTATGCCTGAAATGTTTTAAATCATCATTATTCAGTTCACAAAGGGGAAAGGTTTAAATACAATTTTACGTTAAATACCTTAGCCTCCTCCGTCGTGATGCGGTGAATTGTGAAACGGCCCTTGACATCGTAGATAAGGCGGAAGTTTTCGCCTGTCTTCTCGATTTCAACAACATCTGAAAATACAACATTGATATTTAACGTTACTTCCGCTCAACATAATACGAGTTTCACTGTCGATAAGCATTACTATATTTATTTATATTAAATAATGTCGATAACACCCAAACTAATAACTAATCCTTAATCCAGGTTTCTGAATCCTCGGTCGTTATTTTGTCTTCGCATCATCCGCAATGATAATGCCACATTGTAATTTTAAACTTGTCCCACAATTTAAGACCAAACTATCAAAATCAACTTAAACAGAAACGCAACTTATGATTAAAAACTTACCATGATTAAACTATTTTTCCAATTAAATCCCTAAGATGAACTGAATTTAGAAGATAGAAGTGAATGAAAATCTTGTGTCACAAGTCCATTCCTTCCTTACAAGAGCAAGCAAGCAACCTTATTGAAGCGGCTATGAAGTAGCAGCAGCAGCATGCAAGAGAAATTTTAGATTTTCCCAACACAATTCAGACAAACTCACTTGCTTTTACTTCGTAGTTGTGTTAACTTCAAATAGATGGCAAGTGAATGCGGGATTTTTCCTCTTTTGCTTGGCTTTGTTGTGGCTTTTTACAGGACTGACTATTATGACTATAGAATTTTTTAGAATAAACGAAAGCAAAAACGATTTGGTAAGAGACTACTGCATTTGCATTGCATTATTTGATGCAAAAGTGGGATGAGGTGGGTGGAATTCGGTGATCAACATTACAG
The DNA here is from genome assembly GCA_027743895.1 of Seira musarum. Lineage (NCBI taxonomy): Eukaryota > Metazoa > Arthropoda > Collembola > Entomobryomorpha > Entomobryidae > Seira > Seira musarum. Next base: position 1,112 of record JAHZMX010005121.1, read on the forward strand.
GATATAGCGTAGCAGCGGCCGACCCCTTTTGTTGTCGTTTTTCTTGTACTTTTTCTCATTTCTCCTCACCTATTATACATTGCAGTATCATCAACAACAACATCAAATCATCAATCTGTTCTGATGTTTGTTTTTTTGTTGGTTCGTGAGGAGTGAGGACAATTACATCATCGAATTAAATTGCCTGGATTGAGCAACTGTGCATGTCCAATCATTTTCAGGTAGAAAAGATTTCTATCATCTTCCAAAAAAGGAGAGAAATTGTTAGTTGCCGTCTTCTCCAGCTTGATTAAAATTAGTAAATATTTAATTATTCAAATCCCATAAACTGCTAATTAGTGGACGATCTTCTATTGCAATTATCACTTTTGATTTGCACATTACATATTTACATTGGGTCCAGTGAATAACAGTGACTTCTTTTCTATGATAAACTAAAAGCCACGCAAATCTGCAGCGGGCTATCAGCTTTGAAAACGCAGAAGATGAAAGTTTGAATCCTTGAAATATCCAGAATATCTTTTGGTGAATTTAATTTAAGTATTTGCATATATTGCAATTTTGTTAAGTGTTTTAACTTCTGCCACCCTGTCTCTAAAGAAGATAACATTTCCTTATACGGAGCCTGTGTAATAATTCAAAAATCCATTGGGGGTTTTATCTCTCGACCAACGTCTATTAATTAGTCAGAAAGGCTTGTCTCATCCTAGTTTGCATTCCTGGTGCTGCAGGCAGAGACGAATACTCTCGGAATTATTAATCTTGTTACAATTTGGGAAGAGCTAAAAGTACCATCTTATTCAAACGAGTATAAGTGGCGGACAGTAGAAAATAAAGCATCTCCGATCCCTATGCAACTTAATTCTGGCTTATAGTTTGTTTACGAATTGACGGTAATTAATACTGTATATTAGTACTTGTGTTCAAAATAACTTTTAATGCTGCTGAAGTTTCTAAATCTGTTTGGGCATCGATTTTGATTTTACAGCTTTCTTTGACGCTTCATCCTCGATTCTCTCTTACTCAGTCATCAGAATCATCTGCCTTTGTGACCGTTGGAAGTTTCCGAGCGCTATTTAAAAGTTCAACATTAAAGAATGGCGGATCCAGTGTCGATGTCTTTGGGTAAGGCTTGTTTTATTTTTAAAAATGAAACAGCTCAATCACAATTTTAATTCCATATGTATATGTTAACAAGGTTTTAACTATCGGATTTTGATTTTGAAATTTCAAAGACGATTACATCAAATCCCAAAAGAAGACGGGGAAAATGTCATTTGGACGCGGGGGTGGCGGTGGCCGTCGGGGTGGGCCGAAAGGCGGTGGCAACAGGAACAGTGGCCAAGGGAGCAGCGGAGCTCAAAAAACTTTCCGTGGACGTAGAGGGCGGCCCTCATTTAATAATGTATGAATATCACAACCACGGTCATCCTTTATCTACATCAGACTATCACATGGCTCGGGTCGGGAGTCCTTAAAATATTAGAGGCGCATACGGATCTTGTGAATCGAAGAGTGGAAGACGCCATTAAGATTGCCTTTTGAACCCCTAGATCCAGTACAGAAATGTTAAAAATCGCCTATTTTCTGCACAATCAACCACCCCTTTTTTTAATGACCGTAGTCATATTGTGCATGAGCCTATCGATTTGAGGCTCCAGTATAGCAGGCATACTTGTATTAACTGATTTGACGATTGAAGCTGAAGACTGAAGATGTAGTAAGTTTAAAGCGCATGCCTACCCGAGTTCTAGTTTTCAGTAAACTGGATCTTGAAATTGTATGCCAGAAGATGCTATACTGTGACGCGGCGTAAGTACTGGTGGCCCTTGTAATCTTTGTTGATGTGGCATATCTATGGCATTAGTCTACATTTAGGCTGAAAGAATGCAATTAAAGTGTATAGTTACGAGACGCCATTATTTCATCATGTTGGGGAAAGCGGAGAAAGTGAGATTCAGTAAAGCAAGAGTTGAGGAAGACGTAAGCAGATTGCAGCCCACGTTCCAAAAACTGAGCAGCATTAATGCAGCGCTTCTTTCTGGTGGCAACCTCTTAAGTATTTTTCGATACGAGCCATAATTTAGGATCCGGCATTTTAGATTTGAAATCCATGAACTCCAGTTTAAATTGACTAATGTTCGGTAAGAGAATATTTAATTAAAACATGGTATTTGAATTTTCTTCCATCCCTGAAGGTTGAACGCCGAAGAGGCAATGGCAACTTTAGTGGTAGCAGAAATAGGCAATTTGCCGCGGTGAGTTTAATGTCCTTAAAGAAATACCTGTCAGGGTTTAATGTTTTCGAATTTCAAATCATAAGTGTTTCTATCCAGCCGAACGCGTCAGGCTTTCCTCGTGGGAATAGACTGAGTGGCGGTGGAATAAACCAAGGACCCAATCGCAACAATTTGAAGAGACGAAACCGCAATCGTCAAATGAGACGTTCAAGGAATACCGTGACCCAACAACAAGGAAGTTCTGGACAACTGGCTGGAGCTGGAAACTTTCGGTACTTTACTGGAAATGCTGGTGCTGCTGGCGGAGGCGTTGCATCGGGTGTTATTAACCCCAAGCGAAACCAAGTGAGAAGGATGCGCCCAAAGAAAGTTTCAAATGTTGTAGTAAACCGACAAAACTTTGTCGTACCTAATCGGAATACTAAGAGGGCGGTTCAGAAGCTTGCAAAGAAACGAGTTCAGCGAGCAAAGCTGTTAGTAAGTCGATTGAAAGGAGCAACTGGCACAGGGAAGAAAAAATTGGTGAGTGGTTGCGATCGAGTAGTCCACATTTCAAGTATAAGTGGATTAAGCTCAAATCAAATATGAACGGACTTTGAGTTACCGATTCTACTTGAATTTAGATTGCACCAAGTGGAAGAGTGGCGCTTGGAAAAAATGGATTTGTCACGGTCCGAAACACAAACGCAAAAAGAATGGAAAGGCAACTGGTCCAGATGAAGATTGCAAGAGCTCAGAAAGCCAGAAACCGTCTAATGTCTCCTCCACAAAGGACAGTGAGTTTCTCAAGTCCTGGACCTTCATCATCTGGAGGAAGAAGGAGAAATAGGTCTGCTAGAAGAGGCCCTTCAGTCGGCGGGTACGAGGAGTTTTTATTTGATATGCATTGTCATTGTACTAATAAGAGACCCGTTGTGAAAGCAGCTAAGTACTTATTCATCTGCTTTGTTGTTTCAACAGTGCCCGCAACTCTTTGGACTGGAATACATCTATCGTCAGAACTATGACGAATGACTTGGCAGATGACATGTCAAGCAGCCACCTAAACCCAGAGATTCAGAGGAGGATTGCATTTATTCAAAATCGCCCCAAAGCCGATCGTGTTCCAGTCATGCCAGATTTCAGGGCTCCAGTCTCTACGTCAAGAATGAAGCTGAGCGACAGATTTCGTCTGATCAACGATCGTTAAGCCAATGGCCCTGACCATTCTTCCCATTTTCAATATTGGGAGGTAGTATAGATTTCGATAAGAGTATTTAGACCATTAGAGTTGTGAAAAATTTATGCATTGCGTTTACAGTTTTTCTGGTGTATTACTTTCTCTACTCTATTTTTTAGCAGTACAGATAATAAGTTTCTTTTTTCATTGTTTATAATTTCTTTCTGTTAATAATTAAGCACCTACCCAAACTCATTTGTCTGTTAAGTATATATTCATGAGGTGATGAGTAGAGTAATGCCTGTAATTCGGAATACGACTAATATATATATTTATATAGATCGGTAATTAATTCGTTAATTCGGTTGATTAAAGGTGTTCTTAAGATTTAATTGATTCAACAGTGAGTTAGTAACCTTTAAATTAACTGTTACATTAAGGTAGAATGCATATACCTTGTCTATTGTTATTTTGTACGTAGTACGTAGTAAAAGATATTCGATATTCTTGAGTTGAAAAACTTTCGCAACATTATCGCATAAAGTTGTCAATTTAGCGTAATCATTAGATTCGTTTTCACATTATAGTACTATTGCAACTTTGTACAATTAGAACTTAAGTTAGAATAATACAATAAAAATAATAAAATTCGCAGAAAATTGAACCTTTTCTGTACCCGATCTTGTGTGAATCACTCGAAGCTGCAGTTATAATACGTCGACCACTCTAGTCATCAAGTTAGCTTGAAATCATGTCATTTCTTATAGTGGATCCACCTCCCACCCCACAAATATTCCTATTCATGCCGATGCTATGCCACTGTGAATCCCATGGAAATACACTAATCCATAATTGCGTGATTACAAGTAACATTACCATTATCTCCGACAATAAAAACGACACATTATATATTTCTGCTTGGTAGATCCGAGCAAAAAATTATTCTGTATATGACTAAAATTTTGAACTGTCGGATAAAGCATACTTCACTTCACATATTTCTTCATGAATCTTCAATAGGCAGTTTTTGAAAGGAATTTGAAGGTAAATATCTGTAAACGCTCATAACTTAGAAATTAGAAATAATAAAAAGCCATTTCTACAACCTGCACGTACACGTGTACAACCTTCATAGACTATTCCAAGCTCTCANACGACACATTATATTTCTGCTTGGTAGATCCGAGCAAAAAATTATTCTGTATATGACTAAAATTTTGAACTGTCGGATAAAGCATACTTCACTTCACATATTTCTTCATGAATCTTCAATAGGCAGTTTTTGAAAGGAATTTGAAGGTAAATATCTGTAAACGCTCATAACTTAGAAATTAGAAATAATAAAAAGCCATTTCTACAACCTGCACGTACACGTGTACAACCTTCATAGACTATTCCAAGCTCTCACAAATGGCTGCCTGTGACTCTTGTCCCCCCATCAATGTCAATGTCACTGTTCAAGCTCAAGCTCCCAAGTCCTGCTCGCGACAATCGTCCAGAGCTTCCTGTCGCAACGGAAATGGTGGAGGAGGAGATCAGGGATGTTCTGCCAGCAAAAGTGGATCTCAACAAGCAGTGCCGAACTACATGAAACCGTTGTCCCGCACTCCGAGTTACTCTGAGCGAATGAATATAAGTGGTGGTCCATGTCCTTGTCATCCACGCCCGGATTGCTGCCGGGTGCCATGTCCACAGCCCTGTTTGCCCCGATGTCCAGTTGGAGTGTATGCTGAAAGAACCCAATCTTTGAAGCCGGATCGAAAATACGAACCACCAGAAACCAAATTTGACGGCTTGTCGACATACAAAGAGCACTACTTCATGAAATGTGGCGAGAGAGCCAAGTCGTTTAAACCAGCAGCACAATTCGTTCCGTCGGATGCTAAACTGGATGGCTTATCTACCTATCGTGAAGCTTACTACTGCAAGTGGGTTCCAAGAGAGAAACCAACTTGGTCTGTGAAAGGAACATTTGATCCATCTTGCGCAAAAATGGATGGCGTCTCCCAATACCGATTTGACTACAAAGGATGCATGGTTCCCCGACCTCCATCTTTTAAACCTGCGGCGACTTTTGTTCCTTCGGATGCTAAGCTTGAGGGAGTCTCGACTTACCGGGTAAGCTACATACCCTATTGCCCAAGAGAGTATGACTATGCAAGGCCGAAGCAATCAATGAGACCTGTAGGAAGCCCATCATGTGCCCCCATGGATGGAGCAAGCACTTATCGCATGGACTACTATCCCAAATGCTTGGTCAGGACCAACAGCTTTAAACCTAATCTCAAGCCCCGGTTTTCAGATGCAAAAATGGCTGGAGTTACCACCTACAAGAATGATTTCATTCCTTTCCACTTTGAAAAATGTATGCCATGCCCTTGCATCCCTGCTGAGGTGTATGATCAATGCTATCCAAATCCCTGCTTGTTTGGATGTTCTGGAGACAATGACAAAGCTGAGCCAGAACCTGAATGCCCCGACCCATGCCCTCCACCTCTTAATCCGGGATGTAACGGACCTCCATGCGGGAAACCGGAACCTTGTTGTCAAACTTTCCCCTACACGGCTGGAAACGCGGGACAACAAACCCAAGATTGCTGTGATCAGTGCCTTAATGATCCTCCACCTGAAAAGGATAGCGAAGACTGCTGAAATATCAAACGATGAATGACGATGGACAAGTACTAAATCAAAATCTGCCTGGTTCCTTTTAAGAATTAGTCAAAGTCAGGGAGCTTGATCATTTTTTTACACTAAATGAACGTTTCTGTAACCAAATATTGATTATAATGATTCTTGTACAAAAAGTTACATGAGCAAAAAGTAAAAACTTTAAACATTAACTTAGCATGCATTGTGTATGGCCATTTTCATTGCATTTGTAAAGATCTTCATATTTAATCGCATAAATCGCATTCCCCAACCGTTGAAAATTAAATTACACAAAAACTTCAAGTGACCAGCATTATTAAGAAAACAAAAGGAAATGTATAAGGAATAAAAACCTGCACAATGTATAAAAGCTATATAGTTATTTACAGTAGTTTTAACTAAAGTTTACATAAATTAAGAATCAGTAAACATGAACCATTCCATAAGCAAATGTCCAACAAAGAATGTAGGTGAACAAGGATCCAAAGAATCCATTCAATAGTATGGCCTTCCTCGAAGTAAAGTAACGCTGATAATTGGCACCAGCCTTAGCAATTAATATCAGCCACATTCCGAACATTGCGATAAAGTAGAAACCGAACCCGTACAACGCCGTTAGTCCAAGGACACCTGCTCCCATTCCAGAAAATACTGCGGTACAAGTTCTAGTGTACTCCACAACTGCTGCATTGTGTTGGATAGCTCCTTGATTATAAACCTTCGTTTCCCCTCCCTTTTCTACAGTGACGGTTCGGGTTCGCTGCATTTTGATACTTTTTTCTTTTCAATTTATCCGTTACGATTAGTTGTCCAGGAAGGCACCTGTTAAAGAGCACAAACGAAAAAAAACGGCTTACGTGGCACTCAATTAAAATACTCGCATACTTATCACAATTTATAGAGCAAAGCTCACCCGTTTAATTCTTATCCAGTTTTACAGTTACAAGAAATGTAGATTTTTTAAACCATACATTTAATTCAGCCGAATAAAACAAAAGCAACAATATTCAACGACACATAAAGAACCTAAGAAAGCTAAGCTTGCGATGTAAATCTTTCCCCAATCGAGCAGTCAATGTTGTTATTATTTGGAATGAGACAATTCAATCTACGTCAACTTCCGCTATAAACTGACTGACTGGATCTAAATTTTGATCGGCTGATTTATGACCATAACTCTATCCTAATTGATGGATTTAAACAGCGAGTCATATGGATATGGCCTGGGATGGGACATGCGAAGCTAACCATGAAAGATTTTGGTGCAAAAAGACCATCTGTTTGCTCATACAAAACGCGCAAAAGTCAAGTAGAAGATGTGCTTTGACGGGTTGCTTTAAAAATGCACGTGTTTTTGTTTATGGTCGAGAAGGTTTAAGTTTCGTTCGGTTCAGATGAAGATGAAGTGAACAATGAATTTGAATTGAAATGTATAATTTCGAAATAAATGGTAGTTGATCGTGTGCAGTTTAAAGAGGAATAAATCTATAATAAGAAATTAATTGTGCCGCGTAATTTACCTACGTGATAGCAAGAACAATGCCTTCAAAAACGAAGAAGCCGGTAGATGTGGCAGACGAAGACACTGAAATGGAAAGCTTGGCCCAAATATCTAAGGACGCAGGTAAATAATTGATCAATTGTTATAACAGCTATAAGTTATACTCTTAAAGTGCACTGCGGTAAAATGTCAAATGTATTTTATTTAGGTGAAGAAAATCTCGACGTGGTCCATGTTCCACCTACAAAACGCTTAAAAAGAGACTTTACTAAGGAAGCCGAAGATGAGCTTCCGGATTGTGAGGAATGCTTGGAAGATTCCTCGATTCCAATCTCGCAAAAGTTTGACAAGATTACCAGCTATTTGAACTCAATTCTTGAAAACAATGTGAATACCCTTCAGTTTGAGAATAGACTTCAATGAATGGACGAAACAAAAACTGCTACTTTTGATGGGGGAAATGCGCAAAACTTCAATAGAGTTTTATCAATTTCTTTGCAGTGTTTTGAAGGTTGCTCCAACTATTATCGAAGGAGTTTGTGAAAAAGTTCTTGGTTTTATATACCAACATCATGTTTATAATAAGGAAAATAACGAAGCAATGGAAAATTTCATGGAGAAATTATCCATTACGTTTGACAAATTACATCGGTATCCTAAGCTTATTGCCAAATTGCTATGTTCTACTCGTGAAAATATTGAAAGCATTACCGAAACTGCTTATGGAGAATCAAAAAAGGGAAAGAAACGTAAAAGTGCTGGACTGAAAACTGCGGAAGAAATCTCGGAATTTATTTTACCTCGGTCCTTTATGAAGTCATTTTGTTCAACTTTGAATCTCCTTCCAGTTGGACAAATTATCGATCTTTGGAAAACATTGGATCATAACCTTACTGATGAATGCATTAAGAAACTTGAAGGTGAAGTAGGCAGCAACAGCAAAGGTATGTATTATATATAACTTCTCACTTGACAATAATGTCTTACAATAATTTAGAATAAGTTGTATTGATTAACGAATTATTTATTTTCATTACAGGGAACCACTTAATGCCAGTTTTCTTAACAGTCTTGGTCCACCTCATCGAAGCATTTCTTCTAAACATAAAAGTTGCAGATTATTCTGTTCCTCTCACTACAGTTGGAAAAGTTGCAGAAATGATGATGAAACTGAGGGACACGAGCCTTCATAATCTAGGGAGAATTTGTATCTCTGATTCTGTAAGGTTTTTAATATTGTATATTCTGTCGGGAAATGTTCTTAAGTAAAAAGTCAAATTGGACTTGACAGTGATTTTTCTTTAATTTGCAGGGCTCAGATTTCATTCAGCCATTTTTAAGATTATCTGCGGCATGGGGTACTCTTCATGAATTCATGTTAGTGTACAGTAAAAAATACGCAGTGAATTTGAAAGACCCCAGTCAAGCTTTTGAGGAAGCCGAGGACCTGACATTTTTGTTTCCTTATTTAACATCGGCGGAATGGTTATCAATCTGGAAAATTTTCAGAAGAAATGGAGACTCAGCTACAGGACATTTATTGGTAAGTACTGTACCTATAATATTTATATATGCCCACAATGAAAACAAAACAAATAAGTCGCATATTGTGTGTAGTATGTTGAGTGCAATCATTTAAGTTAACTCTGCTTTTTGAAATCATGATTTAGCCAGGCTTGTATTTGCATTTATTCATTTATAATGGAAAAGTATTCATTTCATTACATATATTGGTTTAGTCGACTTTTGAAATCTGAACTTTAAAGCCGAATTTAAATCCGTTTCGTTTATAGTTAAAGTTTCGTGTATATTTTGTTCACGTAAGTTTCATGAAGGTACGAGGTACGATTAAGGACACAATGCAAAAATCACCGCATTTCGGGCAAATAGCATGCTGTTAATTATTTCATTTGCAAAAATGAAAAAGAAAACTAAGTAAGAATAGAAACAGAGAGAATAACTTGCCGTGGCACATGGCATGCGAAGTTAAAAATGTGCACTTTTGCACTGTAATGCATATTGATTATGGGTGTAACGCTAAATGCGATTGATTGGATTTTGATAATCCATCTCAGAGAACTCTTCTTTGTTCATCTTCTGTAGCAAATATGAAGAA
>JAHZMX010005122.1:0-65701 GCA_027743895.1 Seira musarum
AAATCAGTATTCTGGGGACAACTCTTTCGCTGTTAACCCTTTTCAGCTTTCGCTGTTAGCTCTTTTCAGCTACGTCGTTATCGCTGCTTAACAGCTTTTTATTTTATAGGAACAAGTAGACATACTTCACCATTTTCAACCCTAAAGAATATCGTTTAATGCCCTTCAGCAATTTTAATTATTTTGAGGCCTTCTGCTAATTAAAATTAAAAAAAACCGTACTCATTCCTCCGAGCAACGATAATGTTCTGGAGTATCTGGAAAGGACTTAAGATCTATTTATCTGACATGTCTATCATGTATTATGCCAGTAAGGCCCGTCCTACGACTTTATGACTGTCCTGAAAACTCTCAACGCCACAAGGCGGGAAAATTTAGCAGGTCAAAAAACTTAGGCCAAAATTAGAAAAGCCGAGATTGCCGATTTTGGCGGTTTCGACTTGGACTTAAGTAATTTTAAGCAAATGCTGATTTCTTCCAGGCACAAAGCTTCCAAAACTGTGGACTTTAGCATTGTCAAAGATGTAAGCTATTGCATCAAATTCAATGTTTGGCAAACGATTGGGTTTAGAATTAGAATTTAACTTCCGTGCATGCACTTGCGCTTACTATTACTAATTAAATTAGTATAAATAATTAAAAACTCAAGTGGCATTTTATTTTTGTAATAGCCCTTAACCCGGGACAACATGAAATGACCATTATTTTAAAAACGCTACATGCTTCGAAGCGCTCTTTTTTTGCTGTTTAAATGAAAAGTGTAAATGAGGAGAGCATAATTTAGCGAAGCAAAAAGGATTGTCATTGGTCACCCTATCATAACATTAATGATCAGATCAACTCATTGTCAGAAGCAGGAAATGGGATGGGAAAATCTGAATGAGCATGACTATCTCTTATTTCACTAAAGCTGTAGTAGAAGAGCACCACCGATTCTGGTATTTCTGGTAGAAGTACGATAACGATAGTATGATGACACAATCAAAAACAACATAAAACACCACACAATGCAGATTGCAGGCAGGCTGTCATCATTATCATTGTAATAATGGATGACTCGTTTCGAGAATAAAAAAGAAATGAGTCAAGACAAGCCAGTGTGTTTAATCATCAGCTGTAAAAATTAAAAATTATTAGTATGTAAAAGTGGAAGAAGTAAGAAAAAAGTAGAATGAATACAGATAATATGTTCCTCTTCCTGTTTGCCACGCGATTACAATTACATTTGCAATTACACAATTGGAGGTGAAAATTTTTTGTCCGCTTTGATTGTATGTGCATTGATGCTGTCTATCGCCGTTGTTGCTGCTGCGGTCACTGGTCACAATTCTATTTACCGCCTCTTGCAGGTTATCTAACGTACCTACATCAAATTTTTAATTATGCTGTACGTACGTATGGCATTCACATATTCATGAACGTAACGTAAATGAACCAAATATTTATCGGGTTTTTGCCGAATTTCGTCATACGTCATTTTTCTGTATCAAAATGTGAAAGTACATTCAGTGTGTTCCAGTCCATCTGTGTCCATGTGGAGTCAGATAATATATATTATGTTATTTTTTAATAGTTTGATGTGAATAACGAACGAATAGCTAGATGAGTTTTTTTTAAATTTCACGTGTGTCAAATGACTTTGTAATGACTTTTTAAAAGTAACGAAGCGATAAACGAACGTAAAAAGTGTAGATGAGCCACTAGGATGTGCTGATGAACTGACTGAAGGGAAACATAATTAAGTTTAATGAATCCAGCCCAAAATATTAAAACCAAATATAGCAAGTTTTTTCAGAGTTTGGTCACATTTCTTCATGACAAATAAGCTAGAAATGGCTCACAACACCGCTTGTCGGACTCTGAATTTTTTCTTCGTCTTTTATACTTGATTCTATTTTGGCAATTGTTCGTAACTTTTATAGTGACAGAACTGACAGAGATTTTTTGAACAATGCTCGACTGTAATTCAGCTGTGAAGCAAAAAACTTTATCGTGAAATGTGACGTTAAAAAAGCGACGCCAATTTAATTGGCCTGAATATCTTTCTTGAAACGTTGAAGCATACGAAAGGTTGTGGAAACCTTCAAGTTTGAAAGCTTCTTCGAGCAGACAACTATAATAAAAGAATCATGGCAAAGACATTTGACCCATACGATCGTCGAAGGTACATTATTCTTAATACCAAAAAAATTGTGATAAATTTATTTACATATGAATTGGAGTTCACTAGAATTTGTATATGAAATTGCAGTTGGTACTTTGGTCCGATCTCACGACAAGATGCAACTGATTTACTCATGGCAGAGCGAGACGGTGGAGTGTTCCTTGTTAGAGATTCATCGTCTATTCCTGGTGATTATGTTCTATGCGTCAAGTATGTTAATCTTCGTTTTGGATTTAGCTAATCTAGTATTCAAATATGTATTGCTTTTATATGATAATCATGAAGGATTTTTTCCACATTTTTTTTCTTTAGAGAGGATTGCAAAGTCTGTCATTATATTGTCAACAAAGTCAGCGAAGAAAATGATGGAACTAGGTATAGGATTGGAGATAGATATTTTGATGACTTGCCATCATTGTTGTCGTTCTACAAATTACACTACTTAGATACTACTCCGCTGGTTCGCCCGGCAAGCCGGAAACTGGAGAAAGTCATAGCTAAGCACGATTTTGATGGTGCTGTAAGTTGTTAATTTATTAACTAATATTGAGAGTAGTAGAGGATTTTTCAAAATGTGATCATGTGATGTGTTAAATTGACAGCTGTTAAAGTAACACTTTATGATGGGAAGTAAGGTGTGGTAAGAAATTTTTAACCACACATTAATTTCAAAAAATAAAACTGTCCAAAACAAAACCAAGCCCGAGATTTTACAATTAATTTGTCATTATGTAAAAGATATTGGTTAAAACAATAATTGATTTACGTAAAAGATTAACATTTTATTTCGATTCATGGAAAAATCTTAAAATTATAGTGGTAAAAACTTATAACGACATATATTGATAAATAAAACCATCAAATGTAGAACTGTAAAACCTCAGGCCGTTGTTTGTTTCGGACAATAATACTTATTTCCAAAGTTGATATGCGACTAAGATTATAATTTCTTGCCACACCTTATGATATCCTGACACGTATGTTTCAAATTTTTATTGAACACATTTATAATGTTTGAAATAAATATGTATTAGGATCCTGAAGATTTGCCATTTAAGAAGAATGAAGTCTTAACAATTTTAAGTAAGGACGAAGAACAGTGGTGGACGGCAAGAAATAGCTTAGGTCGGATAGGTGCCATTCCCGTTCCATATATCAGACCGGTACGTCCGGCTTATTTATGAAACATATATAAATATCTTTCTGTGACAATTTCTTAGGTCACGTAAAATATTTTTTTGTATTACTTAGTACGACGAAAAGGCTAATGATTCCGTCATACCGACTCCGAATAAGCCAAGCGAAACCTTGTCCCTTAGTTCTGAAAATCATACTCCAAAAAAGACTTGTTTAGAGGTAAGTTTAACGCTTGTTTAGTTTATCTCCACATGCTAGTTAAGTACAAGATCCATCTCCATACTAATGTAAAATGTTAAATTTAGCCAAACAAAGACACGTACGCAAGAGTCAAGCAAGCACGCGTACCAAACGCATATGATGACACTGCACTGAAGCTTCAAGTCGGCGACATTATTCGTGTAACCAAAATCAATATTAGTGGACAATGGGAAGGAGAGCTAGTGTTGGAAGGTGGTAAATGTGGAAGGGTGCGTTATCTCTTTTTATTTTGAGCGTTACTATGTTACATAATTGATGTGACTATTGATGATTAACTTAACCTAACTATTGTTGCAGAAAGGACATTTTCCGTTTACGCATGTTGAGCTGATAGAGTACGACCCCGCCACAATGAACACGAATACCACAATACAATTGCCCGACTGAGTTACCTACAATTGCGAATGTTTCTCGCCATGAAGAAATAAACCCGTTTGCCATAATACGCCAATTGGAACTTTTTAGTCAAACTTTTGCTATTGAAATTTTAATTCAGATGCAGATTGATCTTAATCTTGAAATAATAATTACTTTTATTTTTTAGCTCGTTGAGTAACGGCATGCCTAAAATTTTAAAGAAATACCTTAAACTACTATAAGTAATAGTAATGCCCTCTAATAGCTATAAAGATTTTTGTAAGCTTTACTTTTTAAATTACTTACTCGCTCAAATTTTATCATAACTTCAAAAGAAGTTGAGCTGGAATATTTTACACTCAATTCTTAGTACAGTGCAATCAATATTCTTCTATAGTCGTCGGTGACAGTTTAAAGCAGCGTTTGTATCTTCAGAGTTTTCTATTAAATTTTAATAAAGTTAAAGGATAAGGGCCAAATTTATATTCTTTCGCAGCGATGTGAAACTGATTTTCTTTATATATAAGTTATAAGTAACAGATGTATAAAATATATGTTTGATATTGACCCAAGAATGTATTCGTGGGTAGTTTTAAAACTATGTCGTGTGTTATTGATGAACTGTTTTAATCACATGCAACATGTTTTTAAATTTGGTATGAATGCATTATTGGCATGCATATTTGAAACTAGTCGTCGTTTTTTTCATGTCATTCACGAAGTTGAAGTTTCAAAGTAACAAATAAATAAAAGTGTCGTTTTCGATAAAACAAGGCAGTTTCAAGCAATCATATAACAATTTTGCTACTCAAATGCTATTCTTAATGACTCTATTGGCTTGCAACTTTCACATTTTAAAATTTTTACAAGTCCAAATTAGGAGTATTAATTTTCATAAAATGTCAGCATGCAAATCAGTTGCATTACCTAAAATCCATCCCTTGCACATCTTATCGTTAATATCGTCTTACGAGTAATAGTAGGAGGCTGTCCGACTCCGATTTGGCTCAAACTTTGCATACAAGTAGATTTTGGTGAGAAACGGCCGCTTGCGGAGTTTTTAACTACAACGCTTTGATTTGAACTATTTCTGGCAAAATTATTTTTGTCAAGACACATTTTCATTTTTTTTATTAATGGGCCATATATAGCATGAAGAAATCAAACCATTCACAGTCATACCTGTCCTCTCCAATTTTTTAAAACTTTTAGTACTACCTGCATTCTCAACTTGTTTGTTCATTTCGACGAAAATGAGCTAGTAGGTAATAAAGCAACCAAATGAAAAATCCCAACTGCTATTTATTACTGATTAATATTTGTTGAAATGTGCGAAAAAGTTGTGAATACGAGTACTAATAACAGTTTTTGAAAAATTGGACAGGTAGGGGACCTGTGAATGGTTTGATTTCTCCATGCCATGGCCCATTTAAAAAAATTGAAAATGAAGGAAGTTCTGAAAAAAATAATTTCGCCAGAAATATTTCAAATCAAAGCGTTACTGGATAAAACTTCGCAAGCGGCCGCTTCTCACCAAAAGATACCTGTATGCAAAGTTTGAGCCAAATCGGAGCCGGACAGCCTCCTACTATTACTCGTTAGTACTAAACTCTTCAAGGTTCTATTAAATATCTTCGATCCAAAACAAGACTTAGATTCAAACTTACTTTACCAATCAATTAATATGTTGTAGTCCTGGATGGGGATTTTCCTTACGGATTTACTTTCTTATTACAGGAAGAGGAGGCACACTGCGATGGCGAAGATACTTAAAAGGAAGTGACTAAGGCTAACGTTTATATGGTGGTCTAAGTAGATTAAATTCCTGATAATTTTTTAACATTAAATAGGAGAAGGCATTTTTTCTTTATGTTTGGAATAAGGAATATCAACTTTTCATGCCATGCAAGTATTAAGGTAAGCAAGACTTCAAATCAAGTCGGGTACTTTATGGCGTAGTTCACTAATCCGGTGTGTCTTCTAGCCGTTAAATGTATTCGTTTAACTGATTTCTGTAGTTCCATGTCAATCTACATAGGTACTTCCCTCTCACAACCAATTTGCCGTCATGTTAGCTCATTCTAAAGTTCTTGGAAAGTGGAAAGTTGAACAAGACATTAAGTTTTCAAGCAGCTAGCGGGTGGATAAAATGCTTATTAATGCTTGTAACTTATTTATATATAACTATATAACGTTAATTGTACTTTAATGTAAATCCGGTATTTTTTTAAAGCCAACTTGCCAAAATAATTATGCACAAATGGTTGCCTTTCCCTGGCTTCCAATAATAATTTGAAGGGAAACTCAAAATTACTTCATGTTTCATGATGTTTCATTTCTTAGGAATCATGCATAATTTCCTAATGATTTAGACGGTCCTTTCAATGATTTGGCCGATTCTCCTGACATCAGGGAAAATTCCACCAGGGGTGAAACCCTGATTCTTTAATAGATCAGGAGATTCCGCCAAAACATTAGAGTCCCCATTTCTTTCCAAGAATTTCTGATGAACGCTATCAATTCAGTCAAGTTCATAGGTCGAAAATAATCACCTTGACCGTTTATGAAAGTAATATTAATTACTGATTTTTTCTCGTGAATATTTACGAATAGAAATTCGGTATTGCACAGTCTAAGAACCACGAGACACGCATTACAAATGTTATCTGCAATGTCATCTTGAATCTTGACTGAAATTTGGACAATCCGCCGAGTTCGATTTTTCTCCTCTCCGCCTTGCAGTCTGCAAATTCTATTACTTGAATGTATTTTAAGCCTTCGAGCGACGAAATAAAACTATATTCAAGTCAACGTATTTTAGTTTCAAGTTTTTAAATTATAGCACAACTTTGTGCGACCCCCTCTGTGGTCAATTTCATTCCCGCGTTTTATATGCAAAATTACATTCACATTATCAGATTCAATAAGACGACTCAGACGACTGTATATGAAAATGAAATGCATTTTTGTGCAAAACATACTACAACCAAAACCCCAAAAAATATTAGTATCAATTTTATTGCGAAGATAGCACAAGAAGTTCTTTCAGGAAAGAGACATTTTTTTTCCATTTTGCATTGTTGAGTTTTAGAATAGTTAGACCAGCCATTTGAGTTAATAAATCAACAGTTTATATATAGATATATATATAAGTTTCACATTTTGTATTTTCTTTTCTGTACCCTTTCAACTATAAGATTATAATTATAATAGGTTGACACTACATATGCAAAACTACGTTGCGTTGTTTGTGATAAGTACTCGCCTTCGTGCTTATACTTGTATAAGCTTCGTTCAGTACTTTAAAATACTTGACTGCATATTTTTAAAATTTACGGACGCTAAAATCTAAAATTTTGTGAACTACATCCATATTAAGTTGAGATTAGCCTAATATTTTTTTTTGTTTTGCTCTGTTTTGTTTTTTTCATGATAACATCTATCATTTGAATCATTGAATCCCATAATTTTGCATGCATACTTATCATAATCATATTTAATTATTTTATACTTTGGTTGCATCATTTATAATAGCAAATACTTTTCGTAATATTGAGTATATCATGGTAGCTGCACATCCTTTATATACAATTGATTTCATTTATTGTAACTCTCAGCAACACGACTGATTCGTGTGAGAAGCATATTTCTTATTCTACAAAAAGGTTTTATTACTAATTACTGAACAACATTTAATTATTGAAGTATATACTTAATGTTTAGTAGGTAATTAGTGAAGAATCAACAATTTTATCCTCTGCAAATTTATGCAGAAGGAGCCAAAGTATTTTGTAGTGCACGAACTGAACGAGGGTGAACCTTGAGAAAAAAGTGGCTTTTTAAACAGAGGTTCCATAGTTTGCTGCTGGTGTATACACTCGCATTGCAGCGGGCTCACATGGAGTGATCATTTTATGTAATCTCTGAAAAAATTCGTTAAGAACAGAGCTAAAACAGTTATCCTTAGAAAGAACTTGAAAAATTAAATTAAATTAAATTAAATTCTATTGTGAGACTACCGGAATCAAAAGGAAGCACTCGAAAAAAATGCAACATTACCTCACGGTTTGATCCTGGTGTGATGATAAACATATATATAATATATACAGGGATCCACACAATTGACGATAAAGTGAGCGTCCAACCGACAAAAATTGACCAATGTGGGTAAACGTTGAGATCTATCTCTTCACCAAAGATGAATGCAAACACAAAGAGGGTCTATATATTTTAAAAAACAGTTCAGTATCATTAATTATATTATGTAGTAAAACTAATATTCCGTTAATTGGCATAGATATTATGCAAGGGAACAGCCCTCGCAGTGCCTTCTGCTTTGATTGAATATGAAAAATTTATTTTGTGGGTCTGTTTTTTTTACGCTGAACCAGAATCCGCTTCTAGTTTTGGGTCTAACCAAGTAAATTCCACAATTTTTTTTGTGGGTCTGTTTTTTTACGCTGAACCAGAATCCGCTTCTAGTTTTGGGTCTAACTAAGTAAATTCCACAATTTTTTTTGTCTTAATTTTACTAGCCAAAATCCTTGAATGTAAAAACAATATTACAACACATCTTTCATTGTGGGACGCTAGGTCTGTCTAATATCACTAGCAGATCTTGGGAACTTTGACCATAACCTAAAGCTGATTCGTATTCAGCGTCAAAAAGTGATGTGGGAAAAGCATTTTTCATTGCATGGGGCACTTGGAACCGTTCCGTAAACGTACAAGAATAAAGACGGGGCTTATATATTTCCAACATATTTTCCAGAACAGATGCGGCCGACTTCCAATCATTTTCTCGATATCCCCAGAGAACCTTTCCACGCCGTACAACCAACACACTGCAGCTGCTTCCACGAAACATACAAAAATGACGGCGAATCCTGGACCATAGATGGTCAGAAAATTTACAAGAAGAACTCCGCCCTGCAAAAATTTTGAAATTTCAATTTCAACTACCTATCGATAGTTTGTCAACGGGATCTAAACGCTGAAAAACATCGAGACATTTAAAATCCATAAAATATGCAAGTCTATAGTCTCATGCAATTTGCATGGACAAGCTTGCGTTCAGCTCCTGTATTTTTAAGAAAACTGCTGAAAATCACTTTCGTAAGTATTGTAATTAATCGTTCAAGAAATCGCTTGTGCTTTTTTCCTCAGACAATGTTTATTAAATCGAAGAAAACTTTCGACCATTAGTCTATTATGCTGCATCATGGATGTAATTAAAATGGTTGTTAAAATGGTACGTGCATCTACTTTGTGTACGAGTGTCATAACTGCATTAATGCGTATACCTAAATATGTATTTTTTATAGAGACCTTCCGAATGAACTATCACAAGCTATTTAAGAAATTTCAACAGCTTCCAGCTGTTGACGATTGAAATATTTCAAGAATTAAAATTTAAAGTCTTCCTAAAATATTAAAGAGTTTTGGAATGCGGTATCACATGCCGTATTTATGTTTAATATAAAAATGCCGTTGACGATTTAAAAGGTTCAAAAATTGAAATGTACAGCCATTACTCAAGGAAGGAAAGTCAATCTGTGAAGTCATACAGAAGTTATCATTTCAATCATTTGCATAGACAGACTGGAAAGAGTGACAAGGGAAATTCAATACTCGCTTCGTCATGCTCTACTCATAATCCGCACGGCCATGTAATTATGTATGGTAATATGATTTAACTTCACTAATTGTTTTATGATATGTATGAGTATGAATTAGCAAAGAACTCAATTTTAATCAATTTATGTCAGCAGTAGTAACTTTTTCCCCGAAAATTTATCTACCGTGATACATCAAATTAAGGACAAATTTAGAAAAATTGAGCCAAGTCAAATTTGTTAGTGATTTTGACATTAGTTCCTAATATCAGAATCCATCTTTTTCGTGCTGATGTGATAATGACGTTGGGTTAATGACCATTGACGTTGCGTACTTAGTCATGCGCAGGTCAAATCTAAAAGTGCCTTGGAGATCAACCATGAATGTAAATTTTGGTCAGTCTGCAAATGAGTAGCTAGTTTATATTGTCCTGTTTGCAGCATTTGTCATTTATCACCTTTCAAAATTTTAAAAAAAAAAAATCAAATTCAGATTCACCTGGGTACATGTTGGTAAGGAGCCAATAAACACAAATATTAGCAATACGAGCACGAAATTC
Organism: Seira musarum; assembly: GCA_027743895.1. Lineage (NCBI taxonomy): Eukaryota > Metazoa > Arthropoda > Collembola > Entomobryomorpha > Entomobryidae > Seira > Seira musarum. The sequence continues at coordinate 10,095 of JAHZMX010005122.1, forward strand.
TCTCGATTCCGTCCAAGTACATTGGGATACTCATCACAAAGTGCCGTGATGATGGCCTCGAGTCCCCCAAATGTGCTGTCCAAACCTAGTGTGATAAGCATCAGGAAAAAGATGATGGACCAGAAGTTCGGCGCGTACATATTCGCTATCGCTTCAGGGTACACGATAAAAATAAGACCAGGTCCTAGATGAGAAACCCACATCTTTAAGTTATGGATGATGCAATCTCAAATTAAACAAAAATCCCACCTTCAATTCCTAGCTTGTCAATGGCCTTATGTTGCTTCTTTGCCATGTAGCCCAGAACAGAGAATATGACAAAGCCCGCGAGGAAACTTGTCAAACAGTTAATTGTGCTGGTAACAATTGCATCTCTAGAAACAAAGAAACGTAAGCATAAAGCATTTGTTTCTATTCGAATTGATCCTTTCAATTTGACAGTCAATCAATTGATTTTTTACCTATAGCAGTTATTGTGGAATTTGTTATAGCTTGATAGAGCCAACAGAGTTCCAAATCCTGGACCAAGTGAGAAGAAAATTTGGGTCGCTGCATCAGTCCACACCTATTTTTTTAAAGCAAATAAAAACGAAACCCGTAAAAGTCCAAACTTTTTTCTCTTTGTAGAAAAGAAAGTAAAACCATTCACCATTCTATTCATTCTTCTTCAAGACCTAGACAATTGCTCTAATTAACTTTCTTTTTATTAGTTTTCCTTTCATGATAGACAGGCTCCAGAAAAAAGAAATCAAAGTCGGAAATCTGTCATTGCAAGGAAAAATCCAAGAAGGTATTGATAGCAAAAGATTGGTGGTAAGAAAAAATCACGATCGACATTAACGAGGAGTTTCGACAAAATCATATAGACTTGTTGTCGGTTCCACCCTTTTGAAACATGATTTGATCTATAAATCTTTCAATTTGCAATAGTGAGTGTTCTACTTTCCTTAGATATGAAACTATATTTCGAAAGAATTATGTCATCCAAATACACATTCTTTAAAATGTTTTTCCAAAATGTTTTACTTTAAGAGTATACAGCTTATCCCATTGTGGGGTCAAGTAGAACCGTATCCCTTCTTCAGCTCCGTCCAAAGTGATGCCTCTTGCGAGAAGTATGAAAAGTACGACGTAGGGTGCAAGTGCAGTGATCCAAACGGCCTGTGCAACACATTCGAATACCGAATTAAACAAGTTAAACAATAAGACTCATGCAAACATTAATTTTACTTTCTCTGAATTGCATTCCAAAGCATTTAAAGTAATATTAATCATCCAGCTCAAAATGGAACGAAGCTTACTTAAAACAAAAAAGACTTTTAAAACACACAAATTTCTTCAATTTTAAAAATCAATCATGATGATGCTTTTCCTTCCGTGTAGAAAGGGAAGCAGCTCAACTGAACATTTATACCATGCGTACGCAGCACAATACTTTATTCGTACCTATTTAGTTTTATTTTCTTTTCCACCTTTTAGATAAATGGATACTCTCTTTTCCCTCTTTACTTTCTCCATGAATTATTCAATTTCGCTGTTTTTTTTATCTTTTCGAGCATCCCTATCATCATCATCACCATCATCATACCTCATGACGGCCCCAGAGATCATGGCTGAGGCCATATAATTCTCAAGTTTTTAGAGTGGAATACACACACTTCTCTCTTTCCCCACTTTACAGTTTTTTGTGATTGTAAATGTGATACGACTACTGACTGATCTGGTATTTACTCTCCTTTTTTTCGCGGTAACTTTTTTACGACTTTTCATGGTCGCTTCACAAGAAAAACTTATTTGAAAAGATTGTAATAATGGACAATGATTTTGAAGAACAGTTCAACCAAAAAATGCTTTTCCTTTTCCACTGATCCCTCCTGTCTTTAAAAAAAGATTTGAAAGGGGTGGAATGACAAATCAAAAACGAAATCCTCACAGCTCCTTTCTTGTTTAGAAAGGCTAATCCGGATTTTATATGAATACTTGTATGTACTTCTTCTGACTTGCCCTACTTGACTTTTGTGACAATTTGTAAACTGTAAATACGTATGATATGATAGAATCCATTTTTGTATTGGACGTTGTTAGCATACATACTAAATTGGTACGTACATCAGGGTTTTTATCAGTCCACTCTTCTTTTCCTTTTAAACGAGATGAACAAAAAATTGCAACAAATAAGTATAACTTTTTCGACTGCAGTGTTCTTCTCGTTCCTACTCCATTAATATGGATGGAAGGTGCAGAAGGATCGTTGACGCCTAATCACTATATATGCATATTTATCGTTGGAAAAGATTTTGGAATATCTGCTGGTAAGGTTTCTGGTATTGATTGTAGACGAATGCAGGGATTTTTTTTTAACGTACCAGTACAAAAGTCATAACCCTAGTAGCAAGACTCTCTTCAAGAATGTAATGGAAAAGAGAGGAAATTACTTTGAATTTTAAATAACACTCATGCCACCACTCACATATTCTCTCATTTTGTTATAGTGCTCTGGCTTCTTCACCGTGGAAGTAAAAGTGGCGTGGCTTGAGTGAAGGGACGAATTTATCGGGTGGGTATTGGTAATTGCCATTAACCAAGCCACTCAGGCCAAACTTACTCAAAAGTTATGTATATCTACTTTCTCCTCCAACACTTCCTCCAACCAACATTACTTACCTTTTCGACGGAAAACTAGAGTCGAAGTGAGAATGGAAAGAATACATTTATTCTTTTGATGAGAATCAAATCATTTCTGCGGAGAAAAAAACCATTCGCATTCGCTAGCATCGCTTTTAACAATTTTTACTAAATCAGCGCAATCCAAGGAAGAAAGTGTTGCTTTTGCTGGTCCTCATTTCAACAAAGGGAGCATTATTGTATGCAGTCATCAGAAATGCCACGCATTTGTTAAAAAACCGGAAAATTATGAAAGCATCATGCAGATTGGTTAAACAACAAAACTACCGTGAAGCAGGTTGGAGACCTCTTTCATTGTTTGTACACCCCTTCTCAAATTGTCAAAAGATGAGTAGTGTTTACACTTTACACGAGTCGGTGGTAAAAGCATGGCCATCGGTAGACCATTTCATTATGAAGAAATGAATGCTCAACAACTGAGCAAGTGAGAAGAAATGATTTTCTCTTCGCTTTTTACTCTGATTTTTTCGTCTAGTCTGGTTTTAGTTTGTAAGTGTAAGTAAAATGGGCGAAACATAGGAGAAGATGGGGATAAATGAATGTATTAAAAGAAGAATGATATCTCGACCTGCAACAACTTTTCCTCTTCTGAAGAATTGATACGTACACTTATTTTGATTTCCTGGAAAACCAAGCTCCAGCTATATACTTTAGTTTGCGTTTGTTTGCGAAGGTTCCTAAAAACTCTACGATAGTTCCTTCTTGAATTGAAGTTTTTCCACTGAATTCTGAGATGAGGACATACCAATGCTAGGACCAATACGCTTAAAAGAAAAAAAAATAATAAAAAAAGACTTGAACCTCACTGGACTTGGTCTTCAGATCAAATAGGATTTTTTAGTTTCTCATGCTAGAATCGAGAGAGAGATAGGGAAGTCCAGTAGGCCAAGCCAGGTCCGAGTACGCTGCCAATCATTCGAAACCGCGAGAAAAAAAAAATTCAATTCAGTAAGTATAATTCTACATTCGAATTGTTCAACGAGCGGGGAAGGTTTCTGTTTTGTAATGCTAAAATATCAACATCAGTCCAGTCCGACATGAACTTTCTAAAAGACATATCGTTTTCTTTTCTCTTTATAGTGTATAAAATACCTACCGAATTAAAAAGATGAACAGGAAGAAATAAATGGCGAATCTGACTTGTAACAATATTTTATTATTCAATTTCTCTTGTTCTTGAGAGCATTATACCCCCTGCACTCTTGGAAACTTTAGTGCTTTTCAATGTGGCATGACTTGAGACTGGCCCAAGATAGTTACAAACGAGTGGTCATAATTTTCTCAAAAAGAAAGTGTGAAAAGCCTAAAACACTATTATCACGCCGTATGTTCTCAAATTAAATAGAGATCGAAATTGAGTCAGCCTAAGAGCCGAGTAAATTTGATGTTTTCGCTGATTACCATTACACATTTCAAATCATTTAAGAAGATTGGAAAGTAGTCATAGTTAATTTCCCTTGGTTGTAAGAAGATTCCTGCAATTTGGAGGTTTACGAAACTCGGTCAATAGAACCAAACGTGTTCAGTACATATAAGTATATATGGACTCCAATGGACGTTTCACCGTGAAAATGAGATTCAGCAAACTCGAGAAAAGCAATCGGAGTCGCTTCTGATTTTGATATTGATGTAGTAGAAAAGATAGGATCAACAGATACTTTCCAAAAGCATCCTACCAGTTCACTCCGCCTTGGAGAAACTCAACTCTCTTTAGGCTCTCTTCAAAGAAGAAGAAACACACTAAATGATGGTAAGGTTGTTAGTTAGGTGCTATTGATATTCCTTATTGTTCCGTCTCAACTCTTTTCCTTTTTAAAGGAAAGATATACTGATTGAAATGGGATGAAGTAACTACAGATGAAATTTTTGCACAGAATTAAGTGTCTGGAATGTTTGTGGCGAGTTATTTACAGAAGAAATCAAACAAAAGGAGTGTCAGTATCACTATCACAATAGCAATCCCGAGTGTTTTCTTCCGCCCCAGTTACATTACAAAGTTAATATTTTGACATGCTAATTTGAAATAATTCTCGTAATATAAAGTCTTTGTGAACGCTTCTTTGAGTGAGCTTTTGCATGTTTCATTGATCACGACACATAAAAAAGTTTGATATACCTTTCCAGTGCTCCGGACTCCTTTCCAAAGGGAAAAGTAGACGAGGATGAATACAACAAAGACGCAAAAGACTAGCGGCCATCTCACTTCTCCCATTCTGTTGAATCCGTCAGATTTGTGTAATTCCAATACTTTCCGCCTGAAACATTTGAAAGGAATGTGGTCAACGTAACTCATGAATAATAAGGAAAAAAATGTCATTCTTCGAAGAAATGTTCAATAAATTAGACGTATATAAAGCTTCGTGACATTGATGACACATTTTGATAGCGATGATCACAAAGGAATACATTGACAATGAAACAAAGTGCAGAAACGGGAGAAACATGATCCAGCAAACTAATTGGATGAAGCATTGTTTACATATGAATCAGTTAATAAAAACTTTCAAAAGACTCATGGCTATGGGGGGAAATTTGACAAGTAACAGTCTTGTCTGCTTCAGATGGGCTTCGACTGGACTGCGGAGTTCATACGAAAGACAAATACTTAACTCGAGTTTTTCCTTGCATATATGAGATGAGAACTGGTTCTACTGTCATCTTCAGTAATTCAGCGGGGTTCCATCATAGGATAAACTGAACTTGTTAAAACCAGAACACAATTTTTTTTTGTTCTTTGTTCTATATGCTACGAAGGACAGGAAACAAATAAAAAGGAGCAATTTGTATTATACTAATATAAACTAATAATTAACTCGGTCGGTTTTGGATTGAGCATAAAAGCGTTATGATTAAAGACGTATGGCTCACGAATCTTCAGTCGACATCTTTTTAATGCGTATTGGCTCGTCACTCAATCTAGACATTGAAATTATTTCAATGGTGCTGCGGTTGCGTTATTTTTCTAATACAACATGAATCTTTAAAGGACATAAAAATTTGTCTTGTCAACGTAAAAAATGCTTCAATTCCGCCAAAACGGAAATTACTGATATTGAGATATTTACCGAAAGTCTCAAAAAAAGGAAAAGGTAAAAGTATTACAACGTACTACACGTGATACATGTCTCCGCATTTTAGAAATCCGTTATTCGCTTAAACGGAAAAATTTATACCATTGAAAGAGAGTACCAAAAGGGTACTTAGGACTAGAAAGAAAGTTTTTTTCACCTTTTTTAACTCTCAAAAATATATGTGTACTTCATTTGCATAGATTTTTACTGCAAAAAAAACTGTTTTTTAGACGAGAACAGTTGAAACACAGACGTTATTTTATTATTTTTTTCAATTGTATTTAAAATTATTGTTTAAGTAATTGCTGGAAACTATTATAGGCACATGATAATAAGTTGAGATAGTTTTAAGAGTAACTTGAAAATGTCTGCCAAGGTAAATAATTAATCGCTCATAATCTGTGTTCAAAAGGAAATCTTACTCGTAATATTCCTTTGCTGGACTAGTGTACAACCATGGGTCGAGTGTTGCATTTGGTGTTGTTAGCTCCATTTTGGACTCAGTAGAGCTTACATATTCGAAGGAACTACTGTCACTTGAGTTGCTGACATCCTCATTCGTTTCGTTAGAATGCGAATGCATGGCAGCGATTTCGTCAAAGGTTTTGCAAGTTTCTGTGTTCCAGTCATTTCCACAAGTGACCCAGGGAAGTTCTCCATAGACAGATTGGCTTAGGTAATATACGGCCCAACTGATTACCGTGTTGTAATGTACCCCAACGTACAAGTCAATGATGCAGATTGCGTAGCCGATTCCTTTAAAGCATAACAATGATTCATTGAATGAAATCATAAAATATAATTATGGGCAGCAGTATCATTGAAGAATTCATCAGTGCGTCAAATTCAACGATCTAAATGAAAATCATGAAGGGAAAATATAGATGTTTGTAGATGCATACAATGCATGGCCGGATTTTAATTTGCGGAAGAGAACAAATCACAGCGCCATTCATTTTTTTCTAAGAATGTTTGAAAATTGCATCATTCTCTACAGCAGAAGCACACTGGTCGGGGTGGTTTTGTGTGTAGTGATGTCAGTGGTGGTAGGGATTCGATTTACATCACACATTGAAACAGACATACATAATTGCAGTGGAGAAATTTGTGTGTATCTATATCGACTTGATTGAAGCCAGAAGTCGATTTTGGTCATTGTTGGGAGTGTCAATTGTGTTTCAATTTCGAGCAGGACGCATCACCACTACTTCTCTCCTTAGTCTGGCCGAGTGTGACCTGAGAGGGCATATCGAACTCTGTGATATAGGTTATTTCGCCAAGAATATACCATACTTTCATATTTACATACAGGGAGGAGCACACGATACACGATGCCATTTTAATAAATGCAGTCTTCTCAGTAAATAGTTTGAAAACGTTATAGTAACCAGAGTGGTAAAAAGGTATTAAAGTGTTCGTTTGATAGGACTTCATTAAGATGAAAAAAGAAATATGGTCGGGAGGTACGGATGGAGAACACAGCAGTGGATAAGCTTCTAGAACGTCCTAACTTATGGTGAAGGGGTAGAACTTCTCTCATGCTTGTTAAGAGCGAGAAAAAGAGAAAGAGAGAGACAGAGAGAAAATATACTTTAAGATAATAATGGAGCATTGGATGTTGACACGATGTTGCTATTGCTGAAAGGAACTTGTTTTCTCTGTTTTTCCCTTTCCACAGTTTCCACCTGCTCTATGCATCCTCACAATCACAATCAGGACAAATCATTTCTACCCAGCCAGAGTTTTTTCAGGCTAAATTGATTGTATGCAGAGGACATGAACCGAGAAGGGTATAGAAAAGCAAAACGAAAGAAGACGAAGAAGGGGAGAGAGAAAGAAGAGCTTTTGAAATGGATCTTGATAATTGGATGTCTGTAAATCCCTGGACAATCGTTTACGACAAGGGTGAATCGTGCCATTTAGCTTTTTGTTCAGGGATGTCATTGTTATCCTTTTTTGCACAGCGTCATTTTCAAGTGGTTGTGGATTGACGATAATAATAGCCTTAGTTTTCCTTTAAAACATCACCTACTCCATACACATTTACTTCAGGGTTTGATTCAACATGTCCGAGTCCTTTTCTATCGTCATTATCACAAGAACATCGTAGGTTTTTGGATTAACAGGCAACTTTTTCGACGCAAAAGTGACAAAGATGAAAGAAGGAAAAAAGTATGCACGTCCTAACTTGATATGATATAAACGATGTTATGTTCATATTATTAAGCCCCATAGAAATATTTTTTTCAAATAAAACATCTTGACTCCATCTGACAACCCAGAATAGTTCTGCTGCAGCAAAAACTAACAGCGTAAGTAAATTCAGACTGCCTTAGCACCTCCTCGTCACTAAAATTGTAATTATTTGGAGAAAATCATATTTCAAATTAAAATTTTAGTTTAATTCGTTGATTAACGCCACCACTAAGTTCTTCGTGTCTTGCTACTTAATTCTCTATGTTTTTGGACATGCGAAATGTATGGCCCATAGATATGACCAATTTTCTATTATTAAGAAGAAAAAGTGAAACAAACTATTTACGAGTATATTAGTGTATGTGCATGAAGCAGTTTCTTCATTTTTCCCCAGAAGAAACTTTTCCTTTGCATTCGATATCCTGCTTTCATTAATCATCAAAGTTTGGCAATTTGTGACTCGACTTTTTAGCTAGTCTTCCACTTTCACAATAATCTTAGTCGAAGATATTTTGGGGGTATTAACTTTCGGTTAAATTATGGTCAAATTTACGGTGCCGTTACCAGCATCGTGAAAAGTTACTTTATCTCACTCAGTGGATATGACTTCCGACATACTCCACTTATGTATCTACTGAGCTATCCGTGTGTTGGAAGGTGAAAGCTCCGTCAGAATTGAAATTAAATGAACTTCTTATGCGAATGGCTAGGCTAGACGTATAATGACCGCAGTCAAGTCTGATCAATAATAAATAAGATACTAAAATTAGTGACAATGCCGTTTATACGATACATACTTATTGCAGAGGTTACGAAAGCTAATAGGTATAATAATATGTATCGTTTATATAGGTATCATTGGTACTGATGTGATGGTGGTGGTGGTGAATGCTAAATGTGAGTAGCCGTCAAAAAGTCCATCTCATGTAATTCGTTAAAATCACTAAATCAATGAGTGCATGACATCCATTTGTGATGAAAGTGCAATGAACGATTTCCTTACAGAATTGTTTTATCTTTATGCATGCGTCAACAAATGTCGTAAAAGTGCATGTATAGCTTCTTTCAAGTCTTTTGAGTAACTCTTGAATTTAAGTCGGATTAGGTCCTAAAAGGTTTGCCATTGGCATGCGTTGTTTTGGTATTATTACCATACTATATTTTCGAATGGCAATCTGGCAGGACAGATAAGATGTGTACCTAGTATGGACGGAGAAATAGATGAAGGGCTCGGCAATAAAATGAAATGCTTAGAACGATCCATTAAGATTTTATGTAAAAATATCTCGGATTTACAGTTAAAAATTAATAAAGCTGCTAAAACAGCAATAACGACCCAGCTGAAAAAGGGTTGAATGCGAGAGAGTTGGAATGCTGCTTTTAATGTCTGCCGAGTTCCAGAGGCTTTCTAAGAAAACAGCTCTTTGGACTTGAACCCACGAATTCTGCACATGGAAGTCAAGATAGCATTCATACATGAAAAGGGTTCGACGACGCCTGTCGAACGAGTTATCACAAGCTATGTTTCATAGCAAAAAAATAAAATAACCTCCCGCGGCCGTTAACGGCTAACGAATTTAGAAAAATAGCAGTTTTGCTCAGTGTGCTGTGGGCTTTCACAAGACATATATTTCACTAAAAAATTCAACGACCTCCATTCGTTGATCGTTGAAAAAATTGATATTTCAAATATGCAGCCTGGCTCAATTTTTCATGGGCTTTCGAACAACACAATACATGTCATATGTTTTATTTGAATAAAATTCAACCTTTGGACCTGACGTTAATTCTTGACAAATTTTGCTGAAAAGAAATAGGTGTCATTCTCAGTATGCCAGGAACGTTTGCGCTAAATTTGAGGTTAACAGGTGACCTCCTTCGAAAGTTATCATCTGCACAGACACCTTAATCGATCTCCATACTCTGCCGATGACGTCCACTACGGGCACTACGTAATAATACGTATAAACGTAATAATTTCGTGATCAATAGCAAATGATACTATGTAATAAAGCTGTTAATACAGCTGTAAAGACGTAGCTGAGGGAAAGGGTTAAATACGAAAAAGATGTTCTCAGAATACTGACTCAATGTCTCCAAAGATCCATAAGCTGTCAAAGGAAACAGTTGTTTGTAGTTGAATCCACAAATTCTTCATACGACGAAAGTCATGAAAACATACATGAAAAGAGTGCGAAGAGACCTTTCAAATGNCTTTAAAAGAGCTTTCGAATGAGGTATCACATGGCATATGTTGCATTGAAAAATATTTTTAACGGTCTCCTGCCGTTTACCGTTAAAAAATTTCGAAATCCTAAACACGCTTTTTTACTCAGTTTTCGCTTTCAATTGAGCTATTAAAAAACATGCCGTCATTTGAAAAAAATTTCGACCGTTGACTCTGCCGTTCATACTTGACCTAAAATTCTGAAAAGAAATAGGTGTCGTCCTCAGTACGCAAGGAACCTTTGTTGCAAATTTGATGTCAATCGGTGACCTCTTTCGAAAGTTATTGTCTGCACGGACAAACAGACGGACAGACGGTCACATCATTCTCAATAATAGCTTCGCAAGCTCAGCTACGTAATAAACTCTCAACCAACCAATTATTTTGCTTACATAGGTTAGCTTACAATCTAACATCGCAATAAAATCACTATTAAAAATGGATTGGGCATGAGACACATCTAACGTTAAATGTTATTAATTCCGGCTATTTGAGTACCTAATATTTTTTCAAGGACTGACTGAGATAGCGTCTCATCTGCAATCGTTTTGCAATGCATAAGCCTCGTATTGAAAATCAAACTGCATTAAGTTTTTTTCCTTTGTCGTGTAAATTACTTTAGTTAGGTACCTATTTCTACTCTTTCCTTTCATTTCATCAATAGGCAGGTTTAGAAATGCAAATAGAGAAAAAGGTAGGCTTTTCCTCTTTCCCTGAACTGGCTCCCACTCTTCTAAATTTTACTCATTTTCCCTGATTCCATTTCATTCGTTCTTTTCGTCAATCACGCTTGTTTGTGAGTTTCTATTTGTGTTTGCATGCGTGCTGAAATTCTTACCTCGAGTAAATTTGGAAATGAACCTAGGCTATGGCTGTGACTCTGTGAGAGCGTTCATCATAACATGCAATAGATACATATATTCTTCCCTGTTCTTCTTCAGAGATTTTCGGCAAGAGAATTTTGAGAGAAGCTGTCGGACATGTCATGCATCATCCTCAACTTCATCATCATCACATACTTTTATACTCTTACTACTTTATACATATAACATCCCTCAAACTGAATCAAACTTCCTTTTCTCACTCGATGAAAATGTTTGCTGAACAAGCAAGTGGAAAACAAAGGATTTTGAAAAGGTTTCCGCCGGGACAGGATGCTGCTGGCGGATTGGTGCAATTTACGTATTTTTCGAGACAATTTAAGAGATTTTACAAATCGTCAGATGTTAACGTGTTGAATGCACGTCATGGAAACTTTTGGGCAGCCTGATATACTGTTTAACTCGTTAACTAAGGCACTTAAAACGAGAGAAATGGAAAAACGTTGGAACAGATCAAGTTAAACAAGGATTTTATTTTTGGAAACTTTACGGTCAACTTGAAACGTTACCGATGGCCTATGTTGAGGGTCAAACTTTGAGGTAATGTTTGGAGCCAGCATGGATGCTAATTAGTCAGATAAAATTTACTACACGACGCTTCAATCAAACCCCAATCATCATAAAAGTCAATACGAAAAAATGGATTTTCGTTTAAAATTGGAAATTTTACTTGGGAAATGATAACTTTAAGAAAAAAAATTAAACCAGTAGCTCGTCTGCAGAATGCCATGCCACCTGATTATGAATTTTTATTAGGCTGCCGTATTGATAAAAATGGAAATGTGAGTAGGCTGGCAAACTGGTAATGCTACCACCGCAAAAACCAAAATATAGAACGGCATTTTAAAAATAGAAAATGGAAGATATGCCATTCCTTTTTATTTTTTTTTAACTAAACCAAGAACTATTTACACATGGACATCATTCCTGAACGAATTTTAGGATTCCTCTCATTTTGAATCTTTTACGTTTAGTGTAGAGGAATTTAATATTTTTATTGGTAAGTCTTTTTAGGTCGCCATTTTATGCACTTTCAGAACGAAGAAAAACTTAATTGATCGTAAAATCCTTATCACTTTGGCTGCTGCTGTAGTTTGCTTTCCTTCAGCAGTCAGTCGTAAACTTGTTTTTTTAAGAATTTGAAAAGCATGAAACGAAATATTTCTTTTGAATTCACACTATCATGTCATTTTTGAATGCATAAAGAACTGTTCAAAAGAATTTCTTTAATATTTGAAGGATTACTTTCATTAAAATTTGAAAAGAAAAACTTGTAATAGGATTGTGATACATAATCATACCTTTCAGCGCTGGACAAATGTGTCTCCAAATGGTGATGCACCCACTTCGGTAATACTGGCCAAGTGCAAGCTCCATGTAGAAAAGGGGTAGTCCACCAAAGATTAGCATGATGCAGTAGGGAATGAGAAATGCACCTGTTGAGTAAAACAGGGGAAAAATGAGAATCTCTTTCCTCCTTTCTCTTTTTTGTTCAGTCTGTGAAAAATCTCGAAAATTGTACAGCGAGATAGTGAAGTCAGAGTTGAATCCGAGATGAGAATGAGTCAAGCTAGGATCAAGCTATTTTATAGTTCATTGCTGCTACTTTTATACCTGTAAGGCCAAACCAGACTTTCACTCTGTTCGATTTGATCGCATATTGCATAAATGAATGAATAAGTGAGGCTGTTGGATGCATTCCTTGCCTGTCCTATGCAATAAAAAATTTCCGAAGGGCACAAAGAATTCTTATGATACGCACATAAAATATCAATCGCATTTATTCTAAAATAAACAAGCGTATCCAAATCTATGGAATACGCTATCGGAGACGATACACATTTTCATGCTCTCACGCAACGTCAAATTTCAACAAAGCTAAGGTCTACATTTCCGCCAAAAGGAAGGCACAATCATTCGGTCTACGTGACTTTTTATGTCTGCAAAAATCCATAATGATTTTTCAAATCATGGAAAAAAATAATGATGACAGGGTGAGGCAGACAGAAAAAACAGTTAAAGCTTCGCTATTTGTTGTCACGTAATCTGCGTGTAAAGCATGGGCCAATATCTATACATACAGGACATATGAGAAAAGTGTGCATGTTATTGGCAATGGTGATGATGCATAATATGTATAAGTATTTTTTGCTTCATGTGATATGAATGATCGAAAAAAAGTGGAAAAAAATTCCACTCTTCTTGAACCAATATCACACCTGGAGTAAAAGTCAAGTTCTTTATACGATGAAGCCTTTTAAGTGAGCATCAAGATTGAAAGGGGAAAGAAAATGCTAATGTTATAGCAAACTCATCATTTGCCCTGGCATGACAAGGAAAATCACAGCAGCAGATAACATTATATAGCACCCAGTGTTTGACATAAAATCCCCGTTCGTAAGGTTTCTTGCAAACGAATTTTTTTAAAAACCATTTTGTACAACTTGTATGAAAAATCAAGTCAATGTTTAATTAAGGTTCATTACCGCTGACTCTTTTGAAAAAATCAGCTTTAATTGCTGAATCAAATTATGCAATATTGGCGATACAAAAACTCTATTTAACCATCCATCCATCCTGGACAATGTAAATATAATAGAGCATAGATTTGAATTCAAAGAACAGCAGCACGTAGGTAATAATGTTTCCAAACGAAATATGCATGTATTCATTCATTAATGTGGGCAATGCAATCACTTTTGTCTTTTGTGTGTTATAATCAATAAAAGAAAATGAAGTTCAACCACGCAACGACAATTCCTTTGAAGAACAGGTGTGCAAGGGGAAAGTTAAGTGCAAATAGGTTCTGTTACTCACCTCCGCCATTTTCGTAGCAAATGTAGGGGAATCTCCACACATTCCCCAGATCAACGGCAAATCCGATGACGGCCAGAAGGAACTCGATTTTTTTGCCCCATGTCTCCCTTCCATCATTTGTTAGCGCAATGGTGAGAGCGGCCACCGGCTTCGTTGTTGTGTTGCAGGACTCACTCGCCACAGATGAATTATTGTCATTGTTATGTTTATTACTGGTCAACCGTTGGGAGACGTTGTTTACATCTTGTTGTGCAATGCTCTCCGCACTACTCCCATCACTGGTCCCAGCTGAACTTAGCATTGCTTTCGGGTTCAGAAACTCAATTCAGTTTGAAAAACCTTGTAGGGAGGATCAAAAATACATTGGTCATTCCAATGGAAATCTCAACGTTCCCCCGTACGGTTCCATCCAAATGTGTCCTTTGCATGCAAGTTATTTGCAAAAGTTTGCGAAATAAAATCGAAGAAAGTACATGTACACATTATGAATAATCTAAGTTTGCCAAAGAAACTTATTATTTTATCAATAAATAAATGAGAAAGAGAACCAATACGGGAGCAATGCCTCGGAAAAGAAGCAAAGAAAAAAAATTGAAGTGAAGGCGAGAAAGTTTTCTTTTTCCTCTGGCAGGAAATGACATCAGTATGTCTAGAGGCCACGAGAAAGATGCATGAACATGAAAAACAATATACACTTTTCAATAATGAAGAGGCATCAAAAAATAACCTTGGGACTTGTTCCATCATCTCACCTTACTCAGAATCGAACAATAACGGTAACATGAACATAGTCGGGTCATGGCGCGGCATGGCAGAAAAGTGGAAATGAAAAATTACGATGTTATGACAACAATACAAAATACAAACTGCTACATATGTATATATGCTTATGTCGATGGCGATACACTTCAGCAATTAAATTAGGCATCGATGCGATGGAGAAAGAAGAAAAAAAATCCTCATTTATACCCACTTCTAGTAGGATCTTGTTTCCCTGATCTTGGCTTCCTATTTTTTTAAAAATTATATTCCAAGAAAGGAAGCTCGTTGAACTAATTAGGCTTGAAGAATGCTGCTTGTGTAGCACCATGTACATTAATGCGATGTCGCGATGCTCCTAGCTAATTTCATTTGATGTTTTTAACGTTACCAATGTTGCTGCTTTTTAATACCATGTGACACCTATTGATGAGCTAACCTTGGAAGAATATTATTTTGATGCTTTTTAATTTACGCCCAAGAAAACTGAGGAAATAAGACGCCGAGCTAATTGTTTACGTCGAAGTACAGCACGCGGCGTTGGCAATCACAATTACATAATTTGATTTTCCTAATGAAAGAACACTAGTCATGTAAATCAGGAAAAGGTAGTTTTAAAAGTAGAATAATTTGATGATAATTTCGGAGGGAATGTAAATGAAAGACTTCATTAGTGCAAAACAGGAAAATCCTGCTCAGACCCTTCACCAGAAACAACATGAAGCAGTATATATACCTTAAACTTTGTCTACGCCTGGGGCAATGTGAAAAAGGAGAGTTGCCAGCAAATATTATCTGTTCATTGATTAAATAGATACAATTTGTCTCACCTTTGAATAGACCACTGAGATGCTTGGAGTCATACTTCCGTCCAAATTATTCGATCGCCGTGCCTTATATTGCTGAGTTCACTTTTTCTTTTGCATTTTAGAATAACGTTGGAACGAAGTAAAGTCAACTAAAAAGAGTTTGTTGTTTTTACTAGTTCAAAGAAAAGAAAATGGTAAACTGAAGTTTAATTTTAAATTAGCCTACAAAGTCTATGGTCTACCAAGATCAAAGAAAAATGTCAAGTCAGGCCACACATCTAAAATCTACGCTGAGACAGATTCATTAAGGATCCTCAGGGATCTCATCCTGGAGATGTGACTGATGGATGCATGCTTAAAAATATATGCATGAGTCACATTTAGAAACGTCCTTCAAATAAACTAATTTTTCACTTGTGTATTGTCCCACACTTCAAAAGTTCTGATCTATGGGGCCATTTGGGACAAAAAATGTAAAAAGCACTGGAGCTGTGGCTACCTGTAGCTCAAACAAAACCAAACAGGCTCAAAACACATCATCAAGGGTCACCATTTCCGTTTGACCCGTTATGTCCTGTAAAATTGGGGATGTGAAACAAAAACAAATAATGGGACTAAACTGGATTAAAGGAAAGTGAAAACTTGAAGGAGAGCACAATCACACCACTTACTTACTTAATGATGAGATGACGAGAAATTAAACAGAACCGTTTTGTGTGCTGTTCACTTTCCAAGAGGGAAAAGGTGAGTGAGTGGAGAGCCCGAGCTACGGTGGAGCTTGAGACAATCGGAACAGCAGCAGCAGTAGAAGCAGCAGCCGCACAAGGGGAAAGAAAAGGTGCTTGCTCGGTCTTCTCTTAGAGAAAATGGAGAAAGGGATGATATTATGATGATGGGTGTAATGCTAATACGAAATGGCAATGATAATTTCCAGATCCAGACAATCCAGGCACCGCGCCACATCACACACGTTCGTTCTTTTTTCTCTCGCTTCTCGATTCGATTGAAATGGGATTGGATGAGATGAGGCTAGGGTGGTTTACTTCTTCTTGGTGAAATGTCGTCGTCCTCTCCACGGCTTCTCATATACACAGCTCACTTAATGAATGAGCTGAGAAACTGTTACCTCTGATAAAATGCTCTAACTTCTTCATTCGTTTTCATCTTTCAGATTGCGAATAGGCTACACAAGTCAAGGCAGACCACTTGAAATCTTATACTATAGAAGTAAGTATGAACATTTAAAAGATTTAACGGCATGCTATGCAGTCGATCCGTTTGTTGGTTAGAAAGGGGAATTAAAGTTTAGTGAATTGAAAAAGATGGAAACAAACGGATAGCTTCGGTTGGTCATGCAATGTGTTTCTGTTGGTATCGAATCGAATATTCTGCTTATTATTATTTTGTGTCACACGTTGTCGACTTGCCTCGAAGATGGCAAAACTTCAATGGTTTCTAAAAAAAGCAATCTTGAACAAAAGCTGTGAGTATTGGAGAGTGTGAGTGGACCTCACGATGAGATACAAACAAGTTACGAGAGTTCTAAGATCCACAAAGTAAACAATTCGAGGGATTTTTTATTCATTTCTAAAACTGCACCTTTGGCTAAAAAGGTAAGATAAATGGACATCAAAACCAGGATCGACGCATTCAGTGTTACTGTTTCCTGTCTCACTCTCACTCTATAAAAACTATGACCAATATCAATAAATGCTTTCCCGAAAACAAAACTTTTAACAGAGGATCAAAACCTAATGAAGCTCAGTCATTCTATAATGAAAACGAATGCAGCTGGCAGTGACATTATTAAAGACGAATATGACAAACCAAAACGGGGGAAATCATTAATAAAATATTGATGAATTTTCATAACTTTTAAACTGAAATTGAAATTTTGACGAATAAGTTATTGCCACTCCTGTGTATGTAGGTAACTCCAGAATTTTCTCAGGTTGCCCCAATTTATCATTCCAGATCCATTATTCTTCACCTGTCTCTCATGTTCTTCTCTGATGTTGCAGCAGCCCATACGGCCAACATGATTTTGGAGTTGCTTGATCCGTTGCGTTGGCTGTATTACAATGATAAAGCCAGCTACTATGATTTTTTTTTGCTTCCAAAAAGCTCAGGTTCAAGGAGGCCGATGCTCGTACAGGATTTTATTTTTTTATTATTTATTTGGTAGTAAGACGATAATCAGAAATGCAAGTATAAAAAAAGGATTTGAATGTGAATAAGAAAATATTATATGCACTGATCATGACGGGATGTGATATTTTATTTACTTAAACATGTCAAAACAATGTGATATTGTGTCACATGAAGACGGAATGTAAACTGCAGACGCATGTCACTGGAGAAAAAAAATAACACTAAGAACTTTCATTCTCTTGCATGATAGAATGTTTGAATATATTTATTTTATATTTTCTGTTTTCCAATCAAAAATTTAAACGTATATAGTAGGCGACGTTGCGAAACATATTCAGTTAAAGGCATATGCGAATCTTCGATTTTTAATATTAGTATTACATATATAGTTCGTATGACTTAAAAAATATTCACATAAGAATAGTAAAATTTTTTCGCTTCAGTTTGTTTTTAACTGACAAAATACTCGGGGACGTGGCCCCATAAAAAAGAAGTTTTTAAAGAATATTATTCTTATCAAACTTTGAGATTGGTTGCTGATGCTGCTGCTTATTAGTATTGACGTTTGAAACGCATGTAAGAGAAGGCAGAATAGCATCTACTTCGTTTACCCAAAAATTAGCACATTTGCAATGATAGATTTTTCCACCGTAATCCAAGAACTCGTTGGACTGAGATGTGTCCACGTCACATAGACACACTCCACAAGATGGCAAAGGTTCATTAAGGTCGGTGCTGCATCCTTCTTCCGTAATGTCAGAACAAATCTCACTCTGATTATAAAATACGTACAAAAAAGTTATTTCATAGTTTTTGAACCAACTAGCATAATTAAGAAAACTTGGGCTATGCTACGCTATGGTTAAGAAAGATTATTCGTACCGACACAGAGGTCCCAAGCAGAAACGCAGATAGTGTCTCCCACAAATTTTTGGTTTCTAAGCAGACGTCCTTAACTTTGGATTCTACGCCCACCTTTTCCGCCGACTTTTGAATTCGCGAGGAAATTTTATATATTTCAAAAATATCTGGGTAGAAATAAATAGAAAAAAGATTAATCAGAAATAAAGGGAATCAGATATGGAACAATAATGCCCCAATATTTTTTTAAATGTTGTGTTCAATGTCTTGCTATGTAATAAAATAAATTTCAATTTCAAACAACTTACTTATCACATACGAGTAACCCTTTTCGTCAGACACAAGTTCTCTGATTATTTCACTAGTTGAGACACTATTGAACACCGAAAACGCGTGAGATATCATAGCTTTGCAAGCTTCCAGGCACCTGGCCCACTCTGCACAATACCGTTCCTTCTCCTGGATTCAAATAAATGCTTAAATAACTTGGATCTTCCAATTTTTATAATAAAGCTTTGTAACAATTATTCTTACATTCTCACTCTCGTCCCTGAAA
This sequence comes from Seira musarum, assembly GCA_027743895.1. Taxonomy (NCBI): domain Eukaryota; kingdom Metazoa; phylum Arthropoda; class Collembola; order Entomobryomorpha; family Entomobryidae; genus Seira; species Seira musarum. Next base: position 29,108 of record JAHZMX010005122.1, read on the forward strand.
CACTGGTACTTGTCATTCTCGTCAAACACGGCTTCTTCCGATGCCATTAAAGCAGTCACTGGCGGTGATGCAGACCGTCCGCCGGTTTTTGTGTAATTTTGGTGATTGCTTTGCAAAATAATGGACTGATCAAACATTTTGCTAGCGTTATTATTGTTGTTGTTATTCTGGCCATTATTAGCACCATTTCCATTTTCAGGGTAATCTACGGTGACGTAACTGCCCAGATCTAAACTTGCAATGGACCTTGTTTCGGGAGACACATCCAGAAATTTGGATTTCCCATTCGTAGAAGAATAATCTTTTCGCTCGAAGCTGCTAAATTCAACTACACCATCATTATTTACTTCCTCGTTGACCGATTGGTTCCATTTTGTTGGATCGATATCCGTGACTTCATCATTTCTTATTAGGGAAGTTCGAATGAAGCTTGATGGAGTCAAGGAAGGAAAAAAGGAAGGAGTTTGCTGGGAATTCGCAGACTTTATGGCGTCCATGCCTACACTTGAAGATTCCCAGTCAAGCCCTTGTCCCAAGACGATATTGTTGATGTCGTCTTCGGAAAATTTCTGCTTTTGCGGGGAATTAATGTTAGGGGATAGGTTGAGCTCGTAAACGCCCTTTGAAGTAGTGCTCGGCAAATCATTAGCGTTAGCCTCTGTTTCATCATGCACATGCTTTAAAACTTGCTTATGAGGAGATGTTACAGGTTGTGGTAATAAGGAGAGATCAAAATTGGAGTCGTTCCCAGTTGTCACAGGGACTTGCTTTGGAGCTGAAAGTGTAAGTGGTGGTACAACTGCGTGAATGGGCTCCACGCTAACAAAATCACCGAACTCGCCGTCACTGTCGTCGCACCCATTCTCATAAGCTTTCGATTCTCGTAGTGCATCATCTTGTTTCTGAAGGGAAGGCAAAGTCGAACGTTGATATTGATCCTGCGGATTGGAGGAAGTTTGGAAATTACTGAAGAAACCATTCAATCCTAATTTGGAGGAATTGGAAGGCGGGATCTGTGTTTGAGACTGCAGTCCATTTATTTGGTTTCCTCCTTCCGTAAATCCTGTGAATGACTGAAAATCACCGAAATCAGACGACGAGTCTTGACTGGTGGTCGCAACGAATGAGTCTTGTTCCGAAGTCGTTGATATTTGCAAGGCACTCATGAGCTTAGTGTTCATGTGAGAACTGGAATGATTCACATCTTCAAAAATTAGGTTCGAATTGTTTATATTTTTCAAGGGTGGAACTGAAAGAGGTGGTGGCGGTGTCACAGTTGCATTGCTAGGACTCGTTGTCGAAGAAAGATTCGCATAACTCTGAACGTTATTGACTTGTTGGTCAGGAACCGTGCCTGGATTTTCAAAAATGCTAGTAGTACTATCCATATCAGTTTCGATGAGCATTCTAAGTGCAGAATACTTATCCTCCTCGCCAATTAGTAAGTCTTGATTGTTGTTTCTACTGGGATTATTGATTGTCTTCGAAGAAAGCCCCACGATGTTGCCTAAGTTGTTACAGACACTACCACCCCCTTGGAATCCATTTGTTGTTGTTGTTGTTGCAGGAACAGATAGTCCAAGGTCATAATTTGCCAGTCTACTCCCTACATTTACACCACATTTCTGGACGGGCGGTGGTACTGGCGGGGGTATAATCGATGATATTTGTTGTGAGCGGACAAAATCAGCCTTGCTAATGGTATTATTGGTACTAGTATGGTGACTCGATAGAGAATGGACTGGACTCGTATCTGGGAACTTCAGATTTCCCAGCTTTCCTCCATGAGAAACTCCATTCTTAAAGGGTAAACCTACATTCACTCCATTTGGGGTGGGCTTGTGCACAGCCATTTGGAATTCAGAAAACTCATCCATTTCCTTCAGAAAACGAAAATTACGAAAATAGTGATTAGGTCACTCGTCAAAGAACACGAATATTTAACTCTACGAGCGGATGCGGACGAGTCGAAACCCTCCTGTCTTATTCCCCAGTCTCCACATGACAATTAGTATCAGAGCACGTCTTTAACCTAAAAGCTACTACTGGCCATCTGCAAAAATTACAAATTTAGGACACGTGTAATTTTAATTAAGAAATCCAACAAAGTATTAATGCAAAAATTATAGCGTTAAATCTCACCTTCCACATTTTCCTAATTGTTGCATCCGATATGCTACTTGCGATAAAATTCAAGTCAAGTGTGACCGTCGTTGTGGATTAAAGTGATTGCGTAAATGATGATATGCCACTTTATCTTTGTTCTCACTTGATCTGATTCAATTTCAATTGGATCATCATTCGGTTTTCTCATAAAACATTTTTTGATGGATGGGGTGTGTTACAACAAGTCAAAAAGAATGTAAAATGGAAAGCGAAGGAAAAAGAAATACAATTAAAACAAATGAGGATTTAAATAACCTTAACCTCTTTACATAATAACTTGTAGAAAAGACTGCCTCTCTTTTAGAAACCTTGGAATCGAGAAAAGCCAAGTGATATTATTTAGAATAAAAAATTCCTTAATCGTGCTGTAAAGCTTATGTAATCGTAATCTAATCTATTCACTCCTATAAATGAAGTAGAGTGGAGGCGGAGAAGTAGTTTGGTAGTTTTGTGGTAGGAAGAACAATAAGTTGAACAAGTCACAGGGTAACAAAAACTGTTGGGCTTGACTAAAAATGATGTGATACTTTGTCACCGAGAAAAAAAAGCTCTTCTTGGTGTCTCGTGCGCCCAACGTCTCCTAATCCTGATATATTTTTATCTTCCACCGATATAAATAAATAAAATAAATATAAACAAGAGGAGAGAGAAGGGTTAAAAAATTGAGTGAATGAACGAACTTAAAAGTCTTTCAACACATCACACTCAAATCGCAATCACATCACAACCATCACCATTCTTCTTAATTTGGAAAATATGAGATGTAGTGAGACGATGATGAAGGGATGAGTGAGGGACAAACACAAGAAAGAGCGAGAAGAACATGTCTATTATTACATATATGAGCAGACTCTGCTCAGCAGAGCACACACACACACATCACATCACACATGTTAACTCTTTTTTTGTACAAAAAAAACTATTTTTTTAAACTTACGCTTATGGAGAATAAAGCCGTACATATTCCTGCCTAGCCCTAAAAAGCTTTGCTTTTGCTTGATGATATGATGATGGCGAGGCAAGTGAGTGAGTAGTAGTGAGGGCTGAAAACGTGAGGTGGATTGGAATTTACTGTTGGAAATGTGCGGTTGAGCTGAGGTGAGATGTGATCATGATCATACCTCTGCCTTTGCTGCTGCATGACGACTTACCTAGTTTAGAATAGAATCTATTGAACAAACAGGTAGAAAGAGGAGAGGAGTATAAAATGAATTCTTTTTATTGTTCGCTTTGGCTGAGGAAGAGATATTTTTGCTATTTACAATTTACACAGTAGAAAAGGGTATTAGTAATATGATAGGAGGACGCATGAAGTATGAATTATAATGATAAAGATGAATTCGCTGAACCGTAATTACGTAGGCAAAAAAAATATTTTGGATTGGATCATGGGATCGTATCATAATCGACATGAAGGCTTTTTTTTCTTGGCTGAGGGCTGAGATACGGTTTAATAATGTGATGTGTATGATGGCTTTTTTTTTGGAATTTTTGCTAGCCTTTTTTGTGCAGGATGCGACGAGGAAACAATTAATGGGTTTTGCGTCATTCTTATCTTAATAGATTTGCAAGAAAGTAGTATTGATTATAAAGAATACAAATTGATGATGACTTAGTGGAGCATCTAGCATAGTCGTAGGCTTATAAGTTATCTAGGATCATGGAACGCTATAGCTAAACATTACTGATTTTACTCATTAGTAAGTATTACATGGTCAAGTACATTAAAACGTGAACAAGTTGAATATGGAAATTGAATATCTTACTCATTTGAACTAGTTGCATGTATTTATTAGTACCAAAGCATACGAATGTTTTAAGGTTGCTTATTCCACCGTTCACTCACACTTGATATTCTTGGAATTATTAAAAATTCGATAATTTAATACTCGGGATTGGGACATTTGAGGGTAAATGACATGAAAGTATGTTACAACATTCTTAGCAAATCACGGATGAATGTCCGACAACAATAGGTGTTTCACGCAAAGAGAATGTGAGAATGTCAGTTCCAAAGACAATAAAAAGTACCATCTTGCCCCATAAAGCTCAAACTACCTGTACTACCTACGTACAACTCGATACGTACCGTATTAAAATTTTCAAACGTTATGCATGTCTGTTACATTGTTTTTCCAGAAATGCCGTGTGTACGACTACAAAAATTAATACATGCTTAAACTTCAATACTTGGTTAATCTCTGCCTCCAACTGATTGATATTCGCATGACACGGTATGACGTTTCTTGTTACGTTTGCTTTATTTTACTGTTATTTTTTAAAAATTGCTTTGCATTGACGATGAAAGTTCTGCAGTTACGTTCCAAAAGCTGTTATAGAAAAAGTTATTTGCACTTTTATACCCAGAGGTGTTTCGCATGAATTTCATAGATGCATTATTGAAAATAGTCTGTGAAGACTTTTTTCCAGTGAGGTGTCACAAATTGCATGCACGATGAAGGTGAAATCTTTTAAAGCAGCTTGATCGGATTTTAAAGCGCTTGCGAATGAGCAATCATAAGTTGTATGCTCTTGTACAGAAAAGCTGTAACCCTTGACCCTGCCGTATTAGTTATTGAATTGAATTGAGTTTATTACGTATTCCTTGGTGACACCCATGAATACACAATTTTGTTTTCCTAGTTTACAAGAAGGAAACTAGAGATGGACATTGACTTAATTACTTATGTAGCGATAAATGTAACTGACGATAATTTATTTGTCGTTATTACCTACGAGTCCCGTAAATAAATAACTAATGAATTTCTGGTCAACATTATTACTTACCCAACCGAACGCCATTAACATTGTCTTACACTTCTGTCGTATTTGTTGCTGATATGCTTATTGCTGTAATTATTCAAATGCAGTGATTAAGGTTTCCTTTGCATGTTCCATTCTGACGAATCAGTATCTTATTTAGCCTCTTAGAGATTTCTTTACCTCGTAGTTTCATCTTTTTCCATCATTATCTTCCGTAAAGCGTAAGAAGGAAGACTGCAATAGTAATAGTACTCATTCGGATTCGGCGACAAGGATGATAAACTATGCGATTCAACCGTTCCCTCTAAATTTCACAGATATATTGTGAGATATTTATGCATGATAAAATAAAAAAAACGAGATATACTTTTAGTTCAAATCATTTATTCTCTTTTCTCTTCCATTCCTTGTTACAGAACATAAAACGGCAACATAGACAAAGACATTTCTCATTACTTTTAAAATTACATCAAAAGAGAAAACTTTTAAATACATAGTTTTACTTTTTTGTGTACTAAATACAAGAAGACTACTTCTATTTATTCATTAAAAAATCTCTGGTTCTGTACCCAAATTACTTAAAAATACTTCACGGAAAGGAAAATATATTCAACAGTGTAAATTATGACAAGAGAACAGATTTACTCATTAGATTAGATGCTCAGAGCTAAGAAACGTTGCTTGTACGTAACGTAGAAGATTCAAGATACTACAAGAGCATAAGATAGGTTTCGATAACATCAGAAGAAAAAGTCTCAATAGGGTTAATGAAATGCACCGTAATGCAATTGCAATGGACAACACTTAAAACTTCTAAAATATCTAAATGAGCAAAAAAACAATAAGCTTTGTCGATTTTAAATAAAATTTCATACATACGTCATAAAATAATCATCTCACAACAAAAAGGAATCAAATATAAGTCTGACTTTTGTTTGCTTACCTGATATGTAATGAAATTAAGTCAAATTTAAACGAGGCATGGCAAGACGTCGATTGTTTATTGAATTTCTCGAATACATTTCTTGGTTCTTTCTTTTTTCTCAAAAATATTCTGAAGCACACAAAGGCATTTTGTGTAAAGAAGAGTCGACAATAATCACGAGATGCATTATTTTAGCATTTTGATTGTGATTATGTAAGTTTGAATCGATTTTATAATTAGTAAAAAATTGATTCCATGTTCAATCTTGTGATCATGATGATTATAGTATATATTATGACGACTTGTATATTGTCGTCCATTTCCTATGATAAATAGTATTAGATTTAGATTCTTCGTTTATATTCTTAATATAGTATTATGCAGCCTGACGCTACTTTTTTACTTCGAAGTTATGACACTCAATGCATTATTATCTATATGCATTTTTGTATTAAATGTACTTAGATATGAATTACAGCTTTTATGCAATTCATTTAGATTTAGTCCAAAATGTTCGACCGACGATGTATGGTTTTGTCTGCGAAATTATATATTATTTACATCTTCTGCCACTCATATGTATTCTGCCAATTTTATTCGGCAATTTCTAAAATTGATGTCTCCTAGATAATTGTTATACCCTAGTTGAAAATTTGGATGTCTACTATTCATATTCATCAAAAGCACTTGGGAGTAGAGGTATCCATAGCTTCAGCGGTATACTTATTTTCAAAATCAAAAGGCGAGGATTGTTGAAGATTGTTGAACGGTGGGCGAAATATATTTCCCGAGTGTTTACGGGGCGAACGCGCACGAACAATATGTGGTTGGTGATTCACACTGTCTTCAAGAACGGAAGGTGCTACATAGGTAAAACCCTAGAAAAAAATTGGACAAAAACACAACCTGTATTAGTAAGTAGTCAACGATGATCATTTTAAGATTGAATGTACGTGGACTTTGATTTGCTTCTGCTTCATTACCTGAAATACCATGTTTGCGCTCTCACTAAGCATGGTGTCATCTGGAGAATCAACGGGAGGCTGTTTGGTGAATTTGCTATCAAATAGTGAGGCATCATCTTCACTTGCCAAAGACGGCTTGAAAGGTGGCTCTACCCGACGGGCAGCTACATCATCCCAGTTGCAAGATTTAAAGAAAGAATGAGTACGTATTGGAAGCGCATCTTGGGCACCATATCCCAATCTTTGGTTCGCTTGGCGCTATAAAGAGTTAAAAGCATAAGTATATTATTGAATTTGGAAAATCAAAAGTTGGTTTCGTTTTTTTAAAAATATCCCTACCTTGAGTAGTTTTCGGATGAGATCCCTCGCGTCATTCGTTAAATATGGGGGTAAGTTGAGCTTCCCCTTTAGTATCTTTTCAATAGTCTTTTTTCGGTTTTCTGCAGTGAACGGAGGCTGATGAAGAAAAGGTCGTATTATTAACTAAATTCTCAATCCCTCATTCAAACGAAAAATTGTGATAAAATCTTTTAAACTTACAGCTCCAGTCATCATGTCGTATGAGAGTGCCCCTAGTGACCTATTAGTTATTTTAAAATTGCATAAAATTTTACCACTTTTTAACATTTGGCCGTTAGCAGCATATTACTTCATATATTCATATATATTCTTACCACCAGTCAACGGCTTTCCCATGTCCGGCTCGCATTAAAATCTCTGGTGCCATATACTGAAAAATGTAAATTAGTATAATGAAATTAGAAAGCCAAGTTTCCAAAAAAAAATACTACATGTATTTTTTAAAAAATACGCTAAAACGTACTTCAATAGTTCCGCAAAATGTGTGAGTCACTCCACTTTCGCCGATCTGTTCCTTACAAAGGCCAAAATCTGTAAGCTTAACGTGTCCAGCATAGTCCAGCAGGATATTTTCCGGTTTTAAATCCCTAATCCAAAACAAAAGTTATTAACTTAAACAGTGTACATTTCACAACATTCTTAACTACAGCTGTAAAGTGATCTTCTTACCGGTAAATTATCCCTTGTTTGTGTAAGTGTTCTAGTGCAAGTACAATTTCTGAGAGGTAGAAGCTGGAATCGAGGGAAACCATATTTAAACGTTGAAAACGTAGATAACTAAGCATCTTGTTGACTTGATTTTTTAAAGTGTTGTTCTATTTATACACTTACCAAGCAGTATCTTCCAAGAAAATTCCTTCACGTTCCAAATGCATGAATAATTCGCCTCCGCTTAAATACTCCATAATCAAATAAAGCTTACCACCAGTTTGGAAGGCATACTTTAAGTCAACAATAAAAGGATGCTGCAAACACAAAAGATCAATTGTTCACTACTGCAAGATTCACAAACACGAATCTGTACGTCGTTTACGTAGATATGAATTAGGTATAAATCCTGACCAACAGTTTGTTCAGAAATGGGATACTCCTCCGTGGATTCCGCGCTATTACAATCACAACTTGTGTAAAACAAAGTCCTTGGATAGAAAAAGTATTATAGAATCGTGAGAAACTTTAAAATATTTGACTCACTTCATCAATTCATTAGAATCGCGTCCATCGCACACATTTGCGCCCTGTGAATTTTTATGTAATAATAAAGGATCATTAGAGCAATCAGTGTCTACAGTGTCATTTTCAGTGCTATCACTGCCAGTTCCGGCACCGGCAGGTAAGCTAGTGCCGCCATAAGGAGTAACTTTTACATCCACTCCCACCGTTTTCCCATCCTCTTTGCCACCACTGTTGTCACCACCACATGCCCACAAATTGAAGCATCGAATCTTTCTCCGTTTCATGACCCTACAACTTGTTTTTTCTTCGCCTCCATCGTCTCCATTACAATTCGGCACTGTATTATTTCCAGTTCCAACTAACTTGCCCAGACATGACGTGAACCATTTAGAAACTCGTCGGAAAATCACGCTCATGCTTATCCTAACACGAGCTCTGACTCTTGACAAAAACAGCAAATCAAGTCTATCGCTTTTTTTAAAGTAAAAAACGTAACATAATCTAATCCAAATAAATGTGAGCTGACTTGGCTTTTTGAGCTATTCAATTCATCATCTCAATACATTTTTAAACATTCATTGCAACTCGGCCTTTTATCAAGCATTCGTTCGAATTATATACATAAATACTCAGATCCAAAAGTAATAATAATAATAACTTTGTTAATTCAACAGAATTTCAATCGAATTGAATCGGGTGCTCGTAAAATCCACTGTGCAAAGTCCAACAAGAAACGACAGAACACATTCTACAAGGCTGAGGTTTTGACGTTGGTTCACAATTCCTTTTGCATATTTATTGCATTGCCCCAACTTACTACGAAATTATTTGAGCCCGTGTTGACTTAACTCGTCTAGTCAGGCTTATTTGTTTAGTTTTTTTTTTCGTTAAAAGGATGAAAACGCAAGCCTTCTCATGCAATTGACAAGAATGAAATTGTGTGTGCTCTTCTTATTTGATTGATTCGCACTTTACCTCTAGACTCACTTCATGGCTCTTTTCAATATTTTCTTTGATGCAGGCGTATTTATACCATGGGAATTAAAATTCATGGAACAAAATCTTGAAAATCAAAACTAGGATTTTTCCACGACTTTGAATTTCCGTTGTGACAGCGACAACCTTCACTGCGTTGTCTAGGTTATGTAAGCATGTTAAAAGCTCTTCTAAAAGCACGTGGAAGGGCGTATGCCACGTTACATATTATGATTATGTTGTTCGATAGTCCAACACGTTGCATTGAGTTGTGAACGTTGAGATAATTTGCATGTTGCATTTATTAGTCCTCAGCGAGTTTGAATGATTTAAAGGTGACAACATCATCGAAAACATTGAAATCCGCATCAAAAGCTATTTTATTCATGCATGTGAGCTCGCAGTCGGATAAAACAATTTGTGAAATTGTATGAAGCAATCCTCCTTTATCCTGGAATTATATGGCTCGAAGCAAGATGTAATTTCTATACTTCTTTGAACCCAAAATAAGTCGATCGCGATCCGGACTTTAAGAGCTTCAAGTCAACTGAGTCAGAGCAATTCTCATAATTTCACATAGAATGGCCCTCATATTCATGTTTATCTTTTATCTAGAGACACAGGAACTTTCTCAAGCCCTTTTTGCCGACTTCATCAGAAACATGCATTATTCATAAAAAGGAAATCTATACTACGCGGCAAAAACGCGAGCATAACTCTGTCACATGGGCAATTTATACGACCTTTTCGATTTGTTTAGAATAAAATCGTCGATTATGATAAAGCCTTTAAGGTTAGCAAAATATGAAATGAATGCGAGCATGTGATGAAACCTGCTTACCTACCTACCTGCATATATGTTTTTGTTAATTTTCAGGGTTCTTCGTTCTTGGAATTATTAGAACTTTAGCGCCTCTAATTCATGGAGAAATAGATTGATAGCTTCATATATAATTCGTAGTTTAGTTTCATGTGGGGGTGAACAGAGAGCGATGACGGATAAGAAATTAAAAATTAATGTCTAGTAAAAAAGTGTGTATCATATTGCCCCTTACCTCGTCTAACTCAATGGACTCGTCATCAGACTGATCCTGATCCGACCCGTCCACGTCATGGAGTTCGATGTCAAACACGCCACCAGCTGTGCTCGCCATCATGTTCTTTATATTTTCGAAACTTAGCAAACTAAACTTATATTCTCAGACTTATTTGTTACAGTCTTTTCAGATAAACAAAAAATGAATACTTCGGTTGCTACTGTGTTCGTATAATTATTATGAAACGACTAAAATTGATCGACTGACACAAATTTCACTCATTTCACTTTATATTATTTTTTTACTGAAATATCTTTGGATTCTACTCGATTATCTGTAGAGAGGAAGGAAATAGTTGTACAAAAAAATGTGACAAAAAGTGGCATTTGATTTTTTTCTCCTCCTCCTCCCCTTTGTTTATCTTTATGCAAAATATATATGTATTATAATTATGTATTTAGACTCCTAAAACGACGTTATAATCAAAGGAACGTAGTAGCGTATACTACATTGGCTACAGCAACAACAGGTTGATCGACCCATGAAGTATTCTCGAGGACGTCCATGGAAGTCTCATGGTCAATGGCGAAATTTCGTTTGCACAACTCCCCAACCAAACACATTGGTTTGAAATACTCAACTCCGGACATATGGGAACCTAGAAAAACACAAAAGTACAACAAAAAATTAATCAGGGTCATTTAGACGGGGACAGGTTGCTGGTGTTTTGTCATCTTATGCTTCTGCATATTAAACGACAAAAACACGAAAACACAAAGGAAAAATATCATTAGCCTGTACTACTACCGAAACAACAACAACAGTTATTTTTTTCTTTCTGTTCTACGTCTTTTTAGAAATATTTTTTCGATTGCCACACGTACTTGTTTGCTTTCGCTAGCGTATAGGAACTTGCTCTTTCATGAAAAGCTTTGTGTAAACCGTGCAGCGTTCGAGCGATATTGTTCATGAAAATATGAAATCGACGAAAAATGTTGAATGTACAACAAACTCTCCATAATTTTACATGTGAGAAGCGTTTTATATTTGTTCAAGAGTATATACTTATATATATTACAAAATCAATCATAATTCTAATCTCACTTTGTGCGAATCACAAAACGCGTACTTTACCATTCAAGATAATTTAATTTGCCTATGATTCTTTCTAATTAATCATTATTACGTATCTTGCGTCATGCGATACGTGAAACAAGGGCAACGAAAAGTAACACAATTTTTTTAGACTAGATCGTTTGATCCTAAAATTTAATTCACCACTAGTGTTTTGCTTGCAGATGAATCTAATGCTTGATTATTACATAAAAGCGCCAAAATATAGAGAGTTGAAGTTGAATGTAATTCAATTTCCACTCAATGTCTGGATAGTCTATACGTTGATGACGTAAATCTCAAAGAAAATGTCTATTTTTTAAAAATTGCATAACACCTTCCCTGAAGACGAAACTTTAGATTTTGTTATGTAAATGGATTCCACTTGATTCTGATCCATATTTTGACATCCATATTCTTCTTTGTAAAAATAATATGCCTACTTACTTTCATTCCACCTTGAAACGAAAAAATGTCCGATATCTTAACCGCGACTTTGAAAAATGAGTATGAATTTGCACCATGCCCTTATAGTTGGAAATTTCCGGTGATGAATCGCATCTACTTACACATGGGATATTAGACGTAGAGGGAACGTAGAAAGCCTTTGGTGGCTTCTGTGTCAACACAACAGAATCCAATAGTTTTCCAGCCCACTCATTAAAAAAATGTACTGAACTTCTCAGATCTGATATGTTTATACGCTTGACGTGGAGGCAGAAAGCTTCTTTAATTTTCTTAGTGTAACGTGACAGATTTCAGACGAATGCAAACGAGGCAACGGTAGAAAACGGCTGTGTTAAAAGACGACCAAATTAAAACTGACACTGGAATGATGAACGCAGTAGAGTTCGACTGTTCAACAACGTGCTCATTTTCTCCATGGCTGGGCTTGACATGGCCTATATACGCACACACTACCTCATACTTGAACAATTATTTGCTCATGAGGGTTTCATGATAATGATCATGATCTTCCTAAAAAAAGCTCACTCAACCACGTTTCTCAATCACTTGTGCTCTCCTCGAATCGAATCACATAAGTATAAGCATCGAATCATAAAGATCTCAATTAGTAGACACATGTCTAAATTGAAAGAGACGTTTTGTTGCCACTACTCTTTTGGATTTCATTCATTCATTTTCCCATCATCCAGCATCAGACCACATGTACTACAACTACCACAGAGAGGTAGAAGAAAAACCAGGACATGACAGAATAGATTTCTCAATACTTTTCCAATTGCGTTATCTCTTCTAACCGGTCTAAATCTGAAAAGCTTATCTCCTTTCCCAAGCGCTGTCGGACTTGTCAAAATGCACATAATCAAATGCATATATAATGTGTAGTTTTGCTTAACATTCATGCTTACCTACTACCTACATAAATGCATTCCATCATCATTTTTGTAATGACCATGCCCAGATTCAGACAGACAGATTAATAGAAGTTTAAAAAAAGTTATACATACATAGTGACAGCAAAACCTGGCATCGATTTTAGCAAGTTAAATTAGTTGGATAAAATCTAGGTCCACAAAATGTATCCAACTTGCTCTTTAATGCCTACCACGATTTCCATTTAAAGTGATAAAAGCTAGCGCTAATGAGGCGAACACATGAATTTCGACTACATATCGTCATAGCTATATGCCATTTAGATTATTATTATTACGTTACAGTAAGTACTTTTATGTCGCTAATCGTAAGTGTCTCTGAACAAATTTTGCTGTTTCGGTTCTCCTGTTGTTAGTTCTTCCCTTGTAAACAGTAAACAAAAAAGTTTGGCTTTGAACTTTAAAAGCAAAGTTGTTTTTTGATACACGCAATCTCATCATAAGCTTTAAAAACGATGCCCGCCGCTCTATTGAGTTTCTGGTTTGACTTTCAGTTTCAATTGCGAAACTATTTTTTGTATCTACCATCACATCCTGTCACATAATAACTATACGACAAAATATATGCTAATACTAACGTGGTCATTATCATAATAATCATCAACTGGGATCTATGTCCAGTTTTTTATAGTTTGTACTGTACGACCGACACAACATGAAACTTGAAATGTCCGTTACAAAACTAGCTTTAAAATTCACATTAGTAAAGACTCACCTAACCTACTAATTTTAATACAATGGATAACGTTGAAGACAAAGATGATAAATATTTTAATATCAATCATTATCATGAATTTTTTTTTGCACTAACTTAAATTGCAAAACACAATTGCCTTTCCTGAAAGTCTAATCGTTTGTTGGTTGATAATGCGATTACCAACTTCAAACTTGTATTAGTATTACTTATGTCTTGCAAAGCAAAACATTATCTTATTTATGATGAGCTATAAACGATGTGGGCATATTTTAAAAGTTTTGTGTCAAGCATATCAAGCATACATGTTGGACTTAGTCACTAATTAGTTTCCATCCAAGAATACTTCTTTCTTGGAACTCGGAACGGAGTTTGTATGTATTTTCTTTTTAAAATGACGAACTAGGCCAATATTTCTGCCGTGGCGTGTCGGGTTGGACATAGTATAAGCACTTATCATACCTAACATGAAAAACATGATTGTATAGATGTATAGATTAGTATTGGCAAACTCTAAGGGTATAAATCTTCACAGCCTTGATCTTTCAGTGAATTGGATGCATGCCTGTCCTCTGTTGCAAAGGACGCAATTAAATGAAAATGATTACAACAAACACTAGCGAGAAAAGCTAGTGAAGTGTTCCTTCGACTTGATAGGATGCCATGAGCAGGAATAAAGCTTCGTGAATGTCAGAACGATTTTTGATAATGTGTTGCGTTGCGATATGTCATACATAGTAGTTTGAGTAAGAGAGGTGGAGTGTGTCAAAGAAAAAATCTACTTGTATAGAAACGATATGACAACACAAGAAAAATGCCAATAATGGTATTACCCACATTCAATTATCCAATAAATTCTTCTCTTCTTGGCGTGACATTGACTAAATGAATGGCCTCTGGTAAGGTAGGTAGGTATGTTAGTGTACACCAAATGCTTCATGTAATTTAGCAGTAATCCACAATCGTAAATTATCCCCAAACTAGGTGAATTGACTAATTGACAAAATAAAATATTTCACTTCGGGAAAGTTCGCACTGAAAAAGGTAATAAGTTGACGATTCGAATTAATTTAAAGGTATTGAAAATGAAAATATTTTATACAAGTACGTATTTAATCTCATTTAAGTACTGGTTTCATTGTTAACTGGAACTCGATCTCGTGCATGATCTTAGGAACAATTTACGCATTTCATTCCTCCTAAATCAATTTTTAATCTTTTGCCATGTGTTTAAAAACACGTGTAATTCCAATCCCAAAGTTGCGCATAAGTATTTTCGAGGAATATGATGCTAACAAGATTACATTCAAATCACATACATAGAAGAAACCTTATAAGATTTAATTTCACTCGTTTTGCTCTTATTGTTATTTCGTCATTTGATTTTGATTGAACGTACCTACGCACGAAATACGCACAAAAAGACTACCTTACCAGACCAAGGAGCTGAGCATTCTATGCAGATGCATGGAATAATATATTGAAAAAAGTAATGCGGAAAAATCTTATCCCATCTTGGCTTGGTTTAACAAAATTCATATAAAACAAACGCATAAAAACAGCAATAAAAATCAGAATGGTCAAATCTTGTATGCAAATTGCTGTAACTAATTCCGCGTTTAACGGTACATATTAGATATTACTTATTTTGCCTCGTCGGGTATAAACTTTTTTACAAGCTACCTACATATAATTTGAAGAATACATGCTTATTTATAAGGTAATAAATAATAAAAGTACTCATATCTTGGTTGTGTTGTGTTCTAAATGATCGACATCGACAACCAAACTCTTCGCCAGTTAAATAATCATTCTAATTTTGGTTTGATCTCACCATAACCAGCTCATATGCTACTGAAGATGTCAAGGACACGTCATCGCAGCCTAAGCCCCATGCAATGCGCTAAAAATATCCAGATGACATATAGGATTATTTTGTGACAAAGAGGATGATATAGTTAATAGTCGTTACAATACAATCAGAGTTTTCATTATTTTAGTCCCTACATCACACCACGGATGATGATGATGATATTGTTGATTGATAATTTAGAAAATCGCTGTATTCATATTTAAACTGGATAAAAATAACTGGATACTGATTAGACAGCTTCGGAATGTTTGTACTAATTATTATTTCTTTCCTTTCATGATTTCCGTTTTTCTTTGGATAGATACTAATATATAATACTGTACGGAATAACGAATGCTTACTGCGTACTGCAATCCAATACACAGTATTGTTTTCCTAATAAATAAATATGTTGTTGAAATATCTACCCTCAGACTAATATCTTTCCTAGAACACTTTGCATATTATTGCCAATTCAGATGTGATTGCACTCCAATGCAAGCCACTGATATTGTAACAATAACTGCTAGCAATTTTTTTACGTTTGAAACCCCTTGGATATTAGGATATGAGACATGAGAGAAATATTGCAAGCTCTGCTTCGGTTAATATGAAATAGACAAGTCAAGGAGCTGGGCAACACGGACTGCCACTACCACGAGCAGCATAACATTTTATCATGAATGAATCATCCTGAAACGTATTTTTGCACAACAATAACTTGCGGAACTCGATGATGACGAATGGGTCTTACAAAACGAGAACAGAAAGTATCTATTTATTCACTTCGCATAAACGTATTAAAGTAAAAGTGTCCAAACTACTTATTAATTTAAGTCTCAGATTCGGCTTAACGCTCGATATTTGAGATCCACTACTTAATGAAATGGACACGATAGGATTTTTGAAGCGCCTACGACACCCACATGGAAAAGGTCAGATGGTGATGATATAAGTGATTCAAGTAACATATTCTAAATTGCATGATATTTTAAATGGAACATGTATAACATAACGTAGACAAGAAGAACCAGAGCATTATTAGTGCAGTCGCAGTGCACAAAAACACGCAATCACAGTAGGAAGTCAAAAAAGTGTTCCAATTCTTTGAAATATTTTAAACAGATTCACAGTTTTAAGAAAAGATACACTTTCCACAAAAACGAGAAAATAAATCGACATGGTCTCTAATGCTCTTATGCCATCACTTCTTAACACTATTTAAAATTTTCGTACTCTCCTTCTTGAAATGAACAAAAACAATTTTAAAAATAATTTGATTGTTAGCTTACCTTTTAAATAATTTTAAGATGATATTTAATTGAAATCTTCTAGGATTTGAAGGAATTTCGAATAAAATTCCTTTTCACTGGTAAAACTTGTGAAGAATTATTTTTTAGTCGATGATCGTGGTGTGGTACTGCGACGCAACAACTGTCTGGTGCTGAAGAAAAACCCTTTTCTGCTACCTCGTTAGTGCTATATAGCATTAACAGTGAATGCGAGCGAGCGAGCACTGAAGAACACGATGAAATGATGAAAAAAACGCTATGGTTGATGGTACAGTGAAGCAGAAATGGTAATGCATGACGATATTGAGTTGAGTCATTTTAGCAGTACTTGAAAACCCGAAGCCTGCGAGTGAGTAGTAGAGTAAATAGTTTTTCTTTTGAATGGGAGTTGATTTAGTTCTATTGTATCGAAAAGTCGTGGGGTAGTTCAATGAATCGTTTGCGTTTGCTTTGCGTAGCTAGTCTGCTGCTTCTTGGTAATAGAAGTAGAAGTTGGAGGAGATTCATGATATGATATTGCATTACATGTGGCTCATGGCTTTGCTTGCAACGAGATCAGAGATGTTCAATGTTCACTTCACTATGCATGGTAAAAAGCTAAGCAAGGAGCAATTTCGACGTGCAATGAAAGAAGAGCTGGTAAGAATGCATAGGAGGATATACAAGCAAGCAAGGATTTTTGCGACTAGTCTTGCTCTTTGAAATGCACAATAACGCTTTGCAAGAAGAGACGATATGCGATGCAATAGAATGAGAAAGGGTTACGCTGAATAAGGGAACGTTGTCATCTGTCATCTAACTTCATGATTTGTGCTAAATTTATAATTCAAATGTACCTACTAAAATTAAAAAGCTTCAATTTTTTTTTCTAATGCAATATATGAAATTAAAAAATAAAATTTCAAGTACACGTTCAACTGCTGAGCATTCAAATTCAACGTGATATTTAAGCATATTAAAAGATGCCTTCTCTATTTAAGTCAATCTTGTTGAATGTAAGTTCTTAAAATAGCGTTTTGTATGCACCGTAAAACCGGACCACTTAAATGTAGCTCCCATGTCTACAGCTTGATGTTTTGTTTCTTATGTTACGGCTTATGATGATGTGACTGCATAAGTAAAAAAGGCCACACTCATGCTTAAGCATACAATTGGACAAATAATTATATTGCTGGTCCGATCATAATTTATATGTATGTAATTTATATATTAAAAAACTCGTAATGAAACTTATTTTAACGCAATAGTTTATTTACTTCAATCCTTGCATTGCATGCCGTTGCATGAAAGTTAATAAAAATGTTCGTTAATTACTTAATAATCTAGAGTAGCCAACGCAGATCACATGTGATCCAATGCTCACCTGCAAAAATTCCCTTGTGAACAGTGATCATGCAGTGACGATGATGATCATGATCATGGCTTTGTTGGTAGGTAGTAGGTGCTGCCATAAGAAATTCTATAGGTTTTCTAATTCTATGTGGTAATGCAATGTGGTTTGCGCCGTTTGCGGAAGCAGCTGCAGCTGCTGTAGACTTGCTATGTATAAGTAAAGTGAAGATTATTTTTTCGAAACCATTTTCACGGATATTTTTTCATGCGAGCAAGTGTCAGTGTTTTTGTCTGTCCGTTCGTTGAGCAGAGGTAAAGGTAAAAGCATGGTTTTTCTGTTTAAGAGTGGGTGCAATGACTTCCCTGGATTAAGTAAAATTGCGTGGCCACATCGTTTTCGGACGAACAACAGCTCTAATTCCAGAGAATTCAGAAATACGTTTCCAACCATTGAATTGCAATAATGCCATGTCAGGCGTTTTTCATGAATATGAAAACGGTTAAAGACCGTGAAAGAATGATAATACGATATGAAGTAAATATGTAGATGTATGTGAAATGGAGTCATCATTCATGATGGATTGCCTAATCTCATCCATCCATCTCATTCACCTCACTTCGCATTCTTAAATTACACTGCATCTTGCATCAATTACTCGTTCTAGTCGTTCTCGCTTGAGATGAGCAGTTGGACAACGAGCCAGGGGTGATGAACTGACTGGAATTATGTAGTGTACCGCTTGCTTCTTTGTTTTGCTAAAAAACTCCGACCTTCCTAAAATGTCGATAAACTTATGATTTAGTCATGTCTGCCTAGTTTAATTTTTAAGCAATGTTTTTTTTACGATTTCGCTACATTCTTCCTTTACAGTAATTTCAAAGATTTTTTATTTGTATATCTGCAAAATAAACTAATCCAATAAAAAATAGGGATTCATCGTTGTTATCGTGATTGTTGTGGTTCTTTTATTTAAGGCATCCTTTTGCTTTAATGAACGAACCCTGAACCCTAGTCCCTAAGCACCCTGCATCTCGTTTTACATTTAAATTCATAGTGCAACACAACGGCGCTTGAATATAGTACTTCTGCTCAAATCTTTAGGTTTCAGTTTCAAGTAAGACTCGCAAAATCTGACCGACCAATACAGAATACAATTACATACATACCATTTGCTTGCAACTTACCGCTGCATGCGTATCAGTAATATTACCAGCCAAAAACATTTCGTAGTTCCTATTTTTTCAGGTTGCACTTGCTCCCATTTTATTCTACTAGATACATTATTTCACTTCCTAATGTAACTTGGCTTAGTTCGACTTGTCTTCCTTCTCTCATTCATTTGAGTCCGATTTGGATTCCGCCGTCTGCCTCAACATTGTACTACATAATATTAAAGAAATAGCCACTATCAGTTCTTTTTAACAAAATTGCCAAGCCATGGATTGCAAAAGAACCGCAAATGCGATGTAACGCGACATTTCTAGCTAGAATGCCAGACGATACACTTCAAGAGAAATTCGCAACTCATTCTTTGCGGCATGCTTTTCCTTTTTATTAATTTATTATTTTCATGGCATTCTTGTCCATTTGTCTGGAGACGACGACATGTCAAAATTACACATTTCTTTCCCCTTTTCTCCACTCTCCTCTATTCATTGATAGCTATAAATATATTGCTCAGTTATAATTACTTCCGAGTGGTTTAAAATTATAATGGTTTCGCCTCCGCTTTGCTTTAAGGTCGTCATGTTAGTAATTGGTAAACAACTCCAGCTTGACATTTCTCCTTTTTCTGAGAAACTCCTGCCTACCGTACGGAGTCATGGAGTGTTCTCGTGAAATATGTTATTTGTTTCATGGGGTATGCGTCAGTCTGATCGTCCTCCGCCGCCCTCGCTTCGCGTCATTTCTCTTTTGTGCGGACCAAGTAAAATGAATGACGTTGTTTCCTTATTTACCTATTTTACTAACGTTGCTGCTGCTCTATCCCTTTACTTTTTTCAAGTTACACTTTCTTCACGTGCCCACGCACGCAGTGCAAGCAAATAACATGTTTCTGCTCGCGGTCGCTGTTTGGAACCAGAAATCCTGTAAACGCGTCATCAACCTTCTTGTCATTATGTAAAAAAACGAACCCTTTGTCTTTCTCATTGAATTTCATGGGCAATATATTACTTTAGGTCCCATATTAATTGCATATTATGCTATGCATCATACAGCACTACACACAACCACGCATATATATGTATTTGTATATGTATATGTACATTTTCATATTTTGTTTTCGCAACTTTTGTCCCGTTAGCTGTATTGTAATGAGCACACTGCAAATAACAGACAATTGCAAAAACTGTTGTTAAAGGTACTGAGTTGTGGAGCAGAAAAGAAGCATCAAAGAAAAATGAAGTTCTACAAAAAAAAACCCAGTCCACCAAGGCCGCCACTTCATGATTCATGATACATATGTTCTAGTTTGATCGTGTTTGAAGTGAGGGAGGGTGCAGCCTGAACAAAGTCTGATAAGCAAATCACTTCACATTTGTTTCTTATACTATGCACCGGACCAGGCCCAAGTTGCGAATTAAATTCTACGCAAATGTTGTTTACGCTGTGTTTGTTTATTATTGATAGCTTTGGCTAACGAAAATGTGGCTTTGTCGGCTGAGTTTAATACTTCTTACTCAGGTTGCATTTATATAGGTATGCAAAAAAACGCGAATGTGAGTGGATGGCGATGGCACATGGCATTGCTATTGTTGCTATTTATTCTTGCCCTTTATCATATCCTATCTAACAAGAAAAATATTTTACTGCGCATTTTTGGTTTGCATGGGTGAAGGTATTTTTATGGTTATTTCAATGGTCAAGGCATTGTTGCCATCAACGCTAATCATTTCAATCATTTCAGAGCCAATGAAGCAATAAATGCTATCGCATTTTGCGTGGTTTATTTAAAAGCTGTACTACTTTTCTTATTATTACAATTAGCACAAAAACAAAACCTCTCAAGTATGTTTATCCTTAAATATCTGAAGTCGCTGACAGTTTAGCAGACCGAACGTTTTCTTGGCTCAAGTACTAATTTATATGTCCCATCTTGACCAGAGAAGGGAGAAATCTGATTGACTCCAAATCCAAAGACAGATAAGTATTGTGTGCAGTGTGCGACAAAACTGCCAAAATAAGTCGCTATTTTTTAATGTTCTTTGCGGTGGAACTTTTCAGGAAACAAACTTCAAGCAGCCACCGAGCAAGTATAAAAAGAAAAACTAAATGTACGAATAAAAATGATCTAAGAAGGTAAGGCCATACCTGTGTTTATTCTGCCTAAGCTGTTGTTAAGGCGGTAATATATTTATGGATACGTTTGATGATTGGTTTTAGATCAAGGAAATGATGCGCAATGAAGTGTGAAGGGCTGAAGTAAGTGGGAACAACGATGTATGATATGACAGAATTTTTATCGAAGACTACTTCTGAAATAATAAAAAGTTCCCATTTTGCTTTGGTGCAGAGTCACATGGTGTTCAACTTTCATATTGTTTTGTAATATTTTATGACTTCATAATATATACAATCAATCGATTGTCAGACTAGGTCAGTGTGAAATACGTGAGCAATGAAATGGAATAATATTCTTCTACGGAATACCACAACCATCACCTGCGTTGAATTGAAAGGCTCACTTAAGTTACATGGTCATAAGGTTCGCTGATGTGTGAAACTTGATGTGTGCACGCTCAATTTCTTGCACGAACTGACCTGAGCAACGAATAAGTAGCTTTGCTACGAAACAATATCCGGTTTGCGGAAGTTTGATTGAACAACTTAATCATTTTGTTTTGAAGGCGTATCTATGTTTGACTATGTAGAAACCTCCTCTTAAATTTATGGATTTTCGGCATTTACGTCGAAGAAGGAAATTCAATTCAATTGCAATCAAACGTCACTATCAATCAGTTTATAAATGTTAAGAGTATAATCAAATCTGAAATATTACGAGGTTTTATTGACGAGTGTATAAGTGTTTGTATATGAAAATACTCAATGCGCAACCAAGTTTATACTACGCAATTATGCGATTACTTATTCAATTCTGAATATTTAATTTTATCCGGAAAATGTACATAGTTGAACATTACTATAAAATCAATGCGTTTATAAGATCATGAACGGGAAAACTCGGGTCGTCCATGCATTTTCCTTTTCCAACAGATCTACTTCTTATCCTTCCTTTCTATAACACACACACTTTGCAAAGGTGCTCCTTTGAAAGTTACATGCGTATCTATTTATATTCTGCATTCCCTTCAATTTGGTTCCTCTTCTTAGAAATTCGAATGTTTAATGCAACAACATAAAGATGAAATAATAATAAAGAACATGAAATTTCGTTACTTGTAGAGTTGCTCTCTTCGAAATCCCTTCTCACTTCTTCATCCTACATATATGATCGGATTTGAGATCATAAGAATATTTTTTGTACTCGCCATGTTAATTAAATGTCATGTGTCTAATCGTAAGTAAATGTTGATAATTGATAATATTAAAGCAAAAATTGATGGACGAATTGAAAAAAAAAGATGTGCGCGATAGAAAGGAAACTGTTATTGCAGCAATAAAAAGTTCTCGAGCTTGGCCTGGCAGGTCATGCAGAATAGGAATTTGAGGGACTAGATACAAAATTTCAGTGGTTCATTCAGCAGCAAAAGTAATAGCGGTAGTAAGAAATTACGCAGAAGTTTTTTTTATTGATGGATTGCCATCAAGCACCGAGCACCTCATCTCATTTTATCAAGGGGTGAACTATATTCAACATTCAATGCATTGCAGAAAACAACTCATACAGTTTACCGTGAATTTCACGAGGAATTGCGTTGCATAATAAGTGCAACACTGTTTATTTTTGGATCTGTTAGAAGCGCAAAGAAAATATCGAAAAAATGTGCCATGGCTTTGCCTTCATGAGGTTATGCAAATTTTGTGCAATATTTATTCTTCGTAAAAAAGCATTGTTCATTTCGTTGTACATCACATCCAAACATTGAATGTAAGGAGGAGACTTTCAAGTTGCATAATCGTTTTTATCGAGAAAAAACATCACAAAATTAATATTGAATGAAAGCGTGTGCATGTGCATTAATAAATAAATATGTGGATCCAGAGAAATTATGCAAAATGTTATTAGTATAACAAAATAGTCAATTCATTTCCCCCTCTCATTTTTTATTTTAAAACTGCGCTACTATTCTATGAAAAATTTGCTCACGTATTTTATTAATGAATATAAGTAAAAAGTGAGTCTGGCCTGGCCTAGGTTGAACATGAATGAAATTCATTTCATCCCCGTCGATACTCATTAAAACTCGACATTTTTATGATCGGTTTCAGGTACAGATACGAATTAGTTTATTTTCATCAGGATATTGCATTGCATTACTTCTATAATGGCATATTTTTGTAAAGTGGTATTTATATGTTGCCGTGCTTACATTTTAAAACTTACTTATTTGCCGGTCTTAACTGTTCTTTTGCGATGCTTGCATAAAACATATGAACAGTTATGATAACAATATGGGAATATCGCTAAATTTTATTCCCATTCTCGAAAGTGGAGATAACAAGACATACCACTTCCTCATTTTTATCCTTCTCCTCGCACTTGCAACTACTTTTTATAAATCGCAACC
This sequence comes from Seira musarum, assembly GCA_027743895.1. NCBI lineage: Eukaryota > Metazoa > Arthropoda > Collembola > Entomobryomorpha > Entomobryidae > Seira > Seira musarum. The sequence continues at coordinate 52,846 of JAHZMX010005122.1, forward strand.
GTTCGTATGCATGCTATCTATGCCACTGCAGCAGCAGCTCAACAATGATTTTAGGTCAATGTTTGTAGGTAAGCAGGTGAGGTGTACGATGATCACGATTGTTGTGTTGCGTACTTTTGCTGAAGGGACTAGAGAAAGTAGGTCAATTCCCCTTGCGTCATCTCATCTTACTATCATCACTCATCGGTGTTACGTTTACTTTAGGGCGCCTCTACTAACTTCTACTCATACTACGCTTTCATTGTTGTGCTTCTCTAACTTTCGTATTATTGTGGCGTTGTTATGCAGTAGATTTGAAATTATGGTGATTTTGATTGTAAGTGAGTGAGGCCGAGAGTGAGAGACATAAATAGACGTCGCCTTTGTTCCCCTCAGCATAGATATTCATGCTGATCTGATGATAATAATGATGATTGAGGAATGAATGAAATGCATGTTTATGTCATGTCATGTTATTGCATCGTCCTAGACCATGCCAGACGAGACCAGGCCGCAACAGTAGTCTTTTTTTTTGTCGTTTCAACTCTCGTCATCATTGAACTTGGCTTGATTGCAATGAAAAAAAGTTGAATAATCACCAACTTATATGATGGCTTAAAAACATTTTAGAATGTTAGTTCTTCAACTGGTGCTTTATGCATCCTCTTCTCTTGTATCGGAATTTTTTTTACACAAAGTTCAAAAAATTTTAAAGTTTGGATCGTAATGATTTTATGCATTCAAAATATTGTGCAAGTTGAAACTATGTCAAAGCTTTATTGCGATTTTTAAAAATCACGACCTTGAAAAAAATCTGCTTCACTTCTTCCACAGAAAGTACACATTCATTTATTTTTATTTTCATTCAATGTATTAACACGAGACAACATTATTTGATTTTGAATAATTACAAATCGAATCAATTCTTTTACGCTTCACATGTCATAGACATAATTTAATAGATATATATTAATTCTGGAGCCACGCATGTTGGTAATGTATATTGTTTTTATGTTGTTATTTTATTATTCCGTAAGGCTTTGCATTAGGTATGTATGTATTATTACTTTATTCTTTTAGCCTTTTCAAAACCGAAAACTCCCTCAAATAACTCACTCTACAGCTAAATATATATTTCATTTAAAACTAAAATTCTAACAAATTGCATTACATAATAATTATATTATACTTATTGACATATTTTAGCTATTCTTATTGGTAGCAATTTAATTTAAGTACAATTTCTGTTGATAAGTCAAAAATATTATGATTTAGTGGTATTGTTTATTATTCCTCCAACTTTAATATAAAACATCAGAAACAGAACGAAATAAATAATTAGTTATTCGTGATGGAAAACTTAAAAGTCCAATTGAATCAGTATAGAGGTTATTATTCAATTCTTTAAGTCAATCCAGACAACAAATATTTTTGAATAAGTTAAGCAGTAAGCCAGCAAATATTTAGTAGTAGTAGTAGTAGTAGTAGTAGTAATTAGCCTATTTCACTATTTCATAATATTAGGGTATTAAGTGGGAGAAGAGAGGAAAACACTTCAGTATCCGTAAAAACTATATAAGTAATAATATGCTTGAGACGACAAGATAAATCTTAAATCAGTATTCAACAGTCAAGCAATTTACCACTTATAAACCTATCATTCAAACGGATTCAATGAAGTAATGGCTACAGTAACAGCAGAAACATAGGAAAAAGGCATTTACAAATATTCATTCATATTCAATGAGTTCATCAATCTTGTTCGCATGAAAAAAAACACACTCGATTGAAGTACTTCAAGCAATGATGAAAACTTGTTTTACCGGAGGATTATTTGCGTTTTCCTTGGTTTTTCGTCCCCATTCCTGAGGATTATCACTTTTTAAAATCTGCCATTGCTGAGTGAAAGTATAATAAAAACCGAAAGAAGAAAAATTAAGTAATTCCTAAGCACTATAACATTTAAGTATATTTTTGTAACTCGCGTGCCTCTCTGTGATTCACATGTATTTATTCACAAAATTGTATTGACGAGTTTTATGTAAAACATCAGAAATCAAAACGAAAGTTTCACAAGATCCTGAAAACAATTGCATTGCATTGGTTGTTTTTCTTGTTATAAATTGAATCAGTCGATTTTCTACATAAATTAATACTCGCAATGAATTATTTCATATTATGAACTGTTCCATTCACTTTTTGTGATCATAATTCTTTAAAAGTAAAGATTGAAACGAAATATAATTTTCCTTACCTAAATATCATAAATAATAAGGATAAATCGTAAAAATGTTTTTAGCCTAGAAATATTTTGAAGTAAACGTACTTCTTGCATATTATATATATGAAGCCTACCTATTTAAAGTACTTTTATGCAAGCGATAAATTATTTCATTTGGAATTTTTCGCTTTTTATTTACTTTATCTAATAATATATTTTTATTTTGTGATCAAAAAATTCATTTCTAGCACAAAATGCGATATGTATTTGTTTCTTAGGCAATCATGGTTATTCATTTTTTGTCGTCGATTCTTCCCAAATCAAATCATTTCCTCCGAAATCCTCTTTCGTGCATGCATTGTCTTGTCTTCGTTTGCTAGATGTATTCCATCAAACAATCGTAGTAAAGTAGTAATAATGTAATAATTACTTGTATTGATTCTTTTATAAGAAGTAGTTTTCATTTTCTGCATAAAAAGTAGTAAAACTGAGCGAATATTTCCAGTGGTATATTATTATTTCCCCGGGGACCTATTTTTTATTTAGATTTTCTTCCATGACCTTTCTCTTTCTACGTTTTCTTAAGCCTCTTTTTATTTCCTGAAGTTTTACAGTTGTATGTACTGACGATCGTTCTGCTAGATTGTAAGAACTACCTACAGAGATATTTAAGATGTCTGTATAAAAGAGTAGAAGAGGATCAGAAATATGACATGTCATCGCAAGACAATTTTCAGAGGAAACTAAATGATGACAGAACTTCTGTACACCATCACGCCACGATCGAAGTCACGACTTAATTACAGACTGATTTTTTTATATAAGAGTCTCTCTTGATTTGAAACGTCCTAGCAAAATTATGTTTTCTTATGTTAGCACTTAACCTAGTATCCACTTAACTATTTCCCTTATTTAGCAGTTTTTGTCCTTTTTTATTCTCTGATATTCTGTCCGTGTAAGGCATCTCTCATTTTTTTTAAAATCTTTTAAGATTATATCATGTTATGTTATGAAGATAGAATGGAAAATGAAATGTTAAGTGCACGCACATGGTTAAGTAATTGTTTCTACTACTCAGATCAAAGTATATTAATTGATTTGCCCAGAAAGGTGTGATCATAATGAACCATGCATCCATTTCTATGGAAAATTCAAATCAATTGATTCGCTTGAATTGATTTCTTTCAAAAAGTGGTGTGATTTACAAACAGGATCTTTTCTGCGTACGTATTATATACATATATTGTATGTGGTCGTGTTCAACTTACTGTAAGAAAAAATAGTTCGTTAGAAATAACATTAACATTCTCCTGATGAATTAAATTTATTCTAGCAATTATGTGAGAAACAGAAATGAAGGAGAAGGAAAGAAACCAATCATTGTGTTGATGTAAGGTTTATATCTTAATCCTTTCAAATTATTAATTAAATTTCTAAAAAAATCTTTCCAGAAAAAAATGATTATTTATAGCGAACCTAACGTTTCTTTCGGACGGATGGCCTATGCAAATACAACAACGTAATTACTTCGGTTTCAGTCCAATTTCCAGAAAAACATTTTTCTTCACATGATACATAAGTTACGCAGAGAATGCTGATCCATCTTCATGATATGTTCAAGTATTGTATTGTAGTAGTAGTAGAAGTACTCACTTCTCCTAAAACAAAATTAAGCACATCACACACCTTTCCGCTGTCATAAAATATGAAAAAATCATTCACCCGTCTTGCAAACAAAAGCATTCCTGAAAAAGTAATATATGCAGTATTCCTTCAATTCTCTTTTTCGTACGTATAATTGTTTTTAACCTGACTCGATTTCGATTAGCACGCCACAATTTTATGAAAGAATAACATTCATGCCATTTAAAAATTTTCTCTTTTCCTTAAAAACCCCAGTCAAGGTTTGTTTTGTCTTAAAACAATTTCTTAAAATTTTATAAAGTACTTTCAAATTCCTAAATATCTGATCCTAAATTCTTAATCCATAATCATATTAAAATGTACGAGCTCGATTTTTTTTCCTTCCAAACCATTTAACTTGTCTTCATAAATGTCATGTGTTAAATTGATTAGACAATTTAACAGTATTGTAATTAATGTTATCATCACCTATAACTATTAGTACATACGTTTGCAAGAAAAGTCACTATAATGAAATTCACAGACAAAAGTCATTGCTCCTATTGTATATATTACGCACGTCAAACAATGGGAATCTTTCAAATCATAAAATCCAAAAATTATGCTCTATCTATATTTTATTTACATTTTAAACTGCACTGCAGAAACGATAGAGAAACCCTAAAAAATGTTTCAAAATCTTTTTTTTTTACAAAGACTTTGATTTTATTAAATCCTTGTTTCATTCTTCAAGGCAGTCTACTTCCTAGGTCCTTTCTACCACTACCTACCATTTTATCCGTTTACCTCGCAGCTATAAAAACGTCCTTTTCCTAGAATGGTACCACTGTTACATGTTATGTATTGTATTATCATATTTGTCCAGCACTTTTTTCGTTAAAAATGTACGTGCTTAAATCTAAAGAATAGTTTTTAATTATTTGCTATATTACATTTTTTGGTTTCGGCTAATTATTATAATGTATTTCCTGTGTTGTCCGTGTGTGATCTCTGACATGACATAAGGTAGATATAATATTTCATCACTGGAATCATTACTTCCAAAACTCCAAGGCTTCTTTATTATTGAATTGAGTGAACCGACTATGACTTGATTCGTCACTTAGACATTGCATTGCTTTTTTTCATCATGTGCACGTGTCTTTTATTTTGCACTGCCTGCACTGCACTGTCAATCTTTGTATTTTTTTAAATTAAAAATAACCCTCAGCACAACAAACAAACAGCAGAAGAGAATATTATTTCTTTTAGCCGCTTTTAAACAACAAAAAATTTTGATAATATTTACCATTTTTAATGACGACTCGTTCTGTCGAAGCCTAACTTGTACAAATAGGAATGATAATAGTAAAGAATGACTGTTTTGATATGATGACGATGGAATTGTTGAATAAACACAAAACTGTAAATTTACTCGCGCACCAATTTCTTTGTTAATCTTTCTGTCATTCGATGTCTAGCGTTATTTTGGACATGAACCTACCCAATCCATTTATAGTTTTGCATTAGACAATAAAACTAAAATGTGAAACTTCTTTAAGGCAAAAAGGAAGAATCCCAGCTTTTTGCAGCGTAGGATTTTCCATTCTTTTTCACCGGAATTAATTTCCTTTACAACAAATATTAGAATTAAGCGGTTACTACTTACATTAACAATAATATTTTCCCTACAGACTACTCTTTGGTATGCATTGGTCTTGGTTGCGTTATAACAATCGCTGATTTCCACATTTTTACTACCAGCACTTTTTCTCATTTTTAACACAAAAGTCCGAACAGAACAAAAACTGGTACACACAAACAAAATATATAATTAATCACATTGAATACCACAAAGTATTTAGGTATATTGTTATTAAGTTAGGTTTAGAAAGAAGTGAAAATAATTTTTCGTGGAAAATCATGGAATCAAGAAAATAGAGCAACTTATTATATGATCTGATTCCGTGGAAATTATTTGTTCACATGACTTGACCGAGGAGTATCTATTGCATTACAGCTTACATTTTATAAATATATTTTTTTGCATTTTAAAATAGTATAATATCAGATTTTCATGTTCACTCTTCAGCTCCACATTTCTTATTTGTTCGGTTCGATAAGGTCGACTACATCATCTCATTGAAAAAAGGAAAGAAAAATCTAACTCAATTTCTTTTTCATCAAAGGTGTGGTAGTGGTCATACGGTTACGAGACGTTAAATAATAGAAAGTAAAATTATAGCTAGATTTTTATAATATAAAAAATGAAATCTTGTTCATTTTTATATATTTTTTGGGCATTATATCAAAATGCAAAGATATAGTCCAGTTCAGTAGTTGATTTGATTGAGAAATGCAAGTGATAGGAGGTTAGGACTGTCCGTTCTCCTCCTTGATCAGTCCCTGCAGAGAATAATACAGACATTACAAACTTGTGTGAGTAGTGGTGAAAAAAAAATTAAAACAATAATAATAATATACGAGGAGAAATTATTTAAGCAAGTTTTAGATAGAGCTTATTGATTAGATTCACCAACACCAACTAGATCAAATCGGGAAAGTGAGAGTAGGCGGGAGAAAGTAGTGAAAGCAGTAGTAAAAAACAAACAAATCGTCTCGGGAATTAATTCAGCGCATATAAGCGCACATTACGTGAGAAAATACTTGAAAAGAAGAGAGAATATGATTTTGGATGTTTTTCTTCTTATTTTTATTTTTTTGCAGAAGTGCTTAGAGGTAATTGTGTTTGACTGAACATTCCCCTTCATCATTCCAATATTTCAACTCTAGTGCAAATACAAGAATATTGTTTATAATCACGAATATTCTTCAAAAGTGTCATTCTCGAAATGGATAAATACTTTTACTGACACAAGCATAAAAATAGAAAATATCTAAGAAAAAATTAAGGACAAACTACGACGACCGGAAAAGGTATCGCACGTTGAATTACGAGCACGGCAGTGCACAATATTTATTGCATCTATATTTGACCTGAAATAAAAAGGCTAATATTAAAAAGGAATACGAAAGGGTAGATAATTTCTTTGAAGATTAATTGAAAGTGTCAGTGTGAAATTGAAAAAAGAGGAGCATTTAAAACCTGAGAAAGTTTACAACGTAACGAATTGGGTACAGAAGTTGTTCATTTTTGGATTTGAAAAAATCTGAAAATTTCCTACATAAACGCAAAAAGATAATATCTCCTAAACGATTTTTTGTATTTCCTGTCTTAAATCAAATGTGTATAGTACTTTTCTTGTCCTGACTCCGGACACAAATGAATGCAAAAAAAATGTTTCATTTAGACAGCATTGACCAGGTAACGATGGAAATGAGGGTTGTTGTTTGCACTAGTGGTGCTGGAATGGTCAGAGGGGCTGAAATCGTGGGAACTGGTGCTGAGAGCATTGAAGTGATTTACATGGTTGTACTGAGGATTATGTCCGTTGAGGGTGCCGTTGTTGGTTGCTGTCAAAACGACACTAGTCGGTCCATTCACTTCTGCCATTTTTGTTTTTGCGTATTCAATGCGAATTCCTCCCCTGTCAGAATAGCGTAGTAAGGAACCCTGGAGGGCTGCCATAGCTTGAGTAGCACACCGGACGTCCACGTACTCTACAAATGCCACTGGGCTACCTGGAATATCAAAATTAGGAGAACAAAATTAGTTAGACTAATAGCAAATAAATAATTAACCGATGTGCATATAACTAAATGGTAAGGTAGAAGCATGAACGTTTTAAGTTGTGCGATGGGTAGAAGGATGTGTGCCGTTTGAGTTCCAAAAGCGTCATCTTAGTGAGGATGAGGGCGTTTTGTGGAATAGTCCACGCGTGCTGACGTCCAATGGAGCCGTCTAAGTTGAAACCTGTCACTATCATCCAAAATTCATTGTCACTCTCCCACAATTTATTAAAAATGTCCACTAGTTTAACATTTGGTTTTTATTGAATTTCAAAATTTAAAATTAATTCTAAGTTTGTTTTGGCACAGAGCATACAATGAATTGCACTATCAAACGTTGCTTCTTTATCACACGTAATTAAAACGTTCATATTTCGACCTATACCATCCTCAATTTGAACATACCTCCTTTCGTGTGCAACCGCAGTCTGCTGAAACCAGGGAAGCTGCAAACAGTAATAATTTAGATCAGCGCATATTGTTCAAAACATTTTTCGTCAAATCAATTAAAAATCATTCAAAACTGAAACGAAGTGAGCACACCGAAAAGTAATTCATGTAAAACAACTAAACCATCTGTCCACCACTACAATTTTTCCAAATACAAATTACATACAGGAAATTGTCACATTTTTATCATTGATTTAATTTCATGTCCACCCCAATACTAGAACAGAGATGCATTCCTGAAGCCTCCATGTCAAAATCACCAACGAAAATGAGTCATGTCATTTATGATCGCCATTTGCCAAATCCTAGCCATATTAAGTATGTCCTGCTCTGTCATGTCTAATTCCACGTTACCCCTTTTTATCTAACCAACTGTTCTTTAATGCACATCCTTGCAGGTAAAATAACATGTCATGTATGTAAATTTGACACATTTCATTAGGTAAAGGCTTTAGGGTAAAATAGGGATTTAAGAAAAACAACTACACTTGCTGCTATAGTGAATTTCGTGATTGAAAGAGCAAAATTACTAAATTTAGTAGTCAGTTAAGATAGGAAAATTTCACCCAAGTTCACTACGAAATCCTAGCGGAACATTCCAGACAAAGATAAAGAAATATTACAAAAAGAAGATTAGAAAAGTGTCGTGGCTCCTTTTTTACTTTTTAACCAAAATCTTTGTACTTAATTTTGCAATTGCATCAGCAAACTGGGCGACTCACTGATCTTGCTTCTTCCCAGCATAACTTTTTAAATTTAAACCTTGAGGCGGTGATAGGAGCGTGATGGTACGGTAATAACATATCCCAAATAAATTAAGTAAAGACATCTAATTCTATTGAGAATCTTCGTAGATGAGGTTTCGCCAATTTTTTTCCCCAAACCATGTTAAGACACACGCAAAACATTAGCTAATTAAGTAGATGTGATCGAGTGTGGAAAGTACTAAAATGTTATAATCATTACTTTGCTGATACAAAAAAAAAAAAAAACAAACTACAAAACGAGAGTAGATGTGATCGAGTGTGGAAAGTACTAAAATGTTATAATCATTACTTTGCTGATACAAAAAAAAAAAAAAAACAAACTACAAAACGAGCAGGAATGACAGACGACACTACAATAAAGAGTTTTGATTACGAGAATGACTTCCCTACAACAATGGCATGGCGTGATCGTGAGAGATATTTTAAATTTTAATACCAATTAAAACAACAAGGTGATTTGCAAACTTTTGCCGGTGGTACCGTGATCGTGATTAGATATTCAGCTGCAGAAGTGACTGTGGTGGTGATGGTGAATACGGTGTGTTATATATAAATAGTGAATTAATTTCTTTTGCGACAAATTACTTTTCTCTGCGGATTTTCGTAAACTTTACCTGAGGAATTGTAGGGAAACGTAAGGACTAACTATAAGGATGGGTAAATTTCAGGTGTTTCTTGTTGATGATGTTGTTTGCGAATTTTTACCTGCCAAAAATTTCTCTTAATTCTTGTTCCGTTATGAAGGCTCCCAAATTAGCGACGAAAAGTGTGGAACATGGGGCATGACTACCAACTGGCTGTGAACATGCAGAGCCCACCGGAGATGCCAAGGATGGTGAAGGCAACAAATGAGGGATGCTGGCGTGAAGTGCAGGAGCCCCAAGTGTCAACGCTTGCTGTCAAAAATATTAAGACCATGAGCACTCAAAACTATTGAGAGAAAAAGACAGAAAGAGAAAAAGAGAGAGAGAGAGAAAACAACATGAACAAAAATCCTAGAAAGAATAAAAAGATACAAACGAACACGAACAACGAATATAGATAGAACGAATGTGGTTTGACAGGGAAAATAGATATAGGGATAAAATAGAGGTGTGATTATACATTATTAGCTGCTGCAATTTTTTTGTTCAGTAAAAAGTAAATGATTTAGAAAAGTTAACGAAAAAACTATGTCATTTACGGGAACAATTAATTAGATGATATAACTTTTGAACAATTGCATTAAAATACTATAAAATAATTTGAAAGTACTTTTTCTTTCGCTTTTTGCACATCAACAATAAAATTTAGTAATTTCACAGAAAAATTATAAAAAATGTTCACGTTGTGGCAGATTGTGGTAGTAATAAATGGCATGGCATCAACTGATTCAATTGATTTTGTTCTTGATATTTTTTGAGGTGGAGAAACAGAGAGAGAGAGAGAGGTGGTTGCTTGGTGTGAGAAAAAAACATTTGTTGGTGGTAGTGTATTCGTGGTGGATGATGCTTGATGTTGCAAAAAATGTCGTGGTGGTTCAAAAAAAAGTTTTTGTTTTACTGTCTCAGTAAACAAAGGAATTTTATTCTTTTTTTGAGGCTGTTGCGATGGTGATTTGCTTTGTTTAAAAAAGAAAATTAATTTGAACTTCGAAATCCAAATTTCCATTTTGAGCCCTTAAATTGTGCAGTTTTGCAGTGAAATTTGAAAAGAATTGTTTTTTATTCGTCGCCTGTTTCCCGCTCATTACCAAAAAAGAAATCATTCAGTCAGTGGAATGTCTATTGGAGATATTCATCTTGTTTTGCCTTTAATCTGTTTTCATTAATTTATTTTTTAGCGCAAAATAGATTTGTTTGACTTAATTAAGAAAGTGACTGCTGCTTTGCTGGAATGCGAAGTAAAAAAAAACAGGAATGTCATATGGGAAATGTATTGAAAGCTTGTGTGTGTGTGTATTGTGTCATTCATTGTGTGGAAGAAAATAATATAATGCTTTGTTTCATGTAAGTACTTGTACCAGGGAAACCTCACCTAAATAAAATTTAAACGTGTCACAACACGATAACTAAATTGGCAATTTTCTAGAACATTTCTATTTGGATTTTTTGCACTCAAATAGTCATGCGTAGAAGACTGGATAAGAGGGCCCGGCCCGAATATAATGTGCTCAACTATGAGTCTCATCCAACGCTACAGTGTCCAATTAAAATAGAGAAACAAGATTGCCTACGACTACTATACTAGCTCACTAACGCCGAATCATTGTCAGGGTAAATCGCAATGTCGGTGATACGGTATCACTGATACCGACAATCAACCTTAATGTCAATCAATTTTTGCATCCTTTTCTATTTCAGCTCTACAGAATGAACTATGGACCATCGAACAAAATTATATTTAAAAATCATGCAGGTTTTAATTGGGAACTAGATCTTTGCCTTTTCAGACCAACATGAAAGGAAAAAGTGTGCAAAAATCATCATTGCTTGCAATCGGCTCGGCTTTGGCTTGGTGGTTAGTAGAAAGTCCAATCAAGTTAATAAAAATACTTTCCAAAAGTAGGAAATGTTCAAGTCACAATGCAATGCACACTCAGGAGCACATTTACGAAAAATTGCAATGATTGCATAAAAATAGTGGTACGGCAATGAGTGCTGTATGACTAGCAATGTGTTGGCTGTCTTTGCGCCGTTTCCGATTTCAAAATTATTTAGTATTACAAATTTTGTACTTTCACTTTCTTTAAATTCTTGCAGAAAACCAACAAATGTACATCAAGAGTGGACACTGACGCACATGGGCGACAACGAATTTGGATTTTCCCCTGAGAAATGATCTTTTACTGTCATTATAGTTATCAACGAAAGGTTGAATGAAAAACTGCAAAAAATAGATGACGTAAAGCGACGTTTTTAGCCTCACAAACTTTGCATATCTCTATTTTTGAAAATGTCTGCATTTGTACGTCTTTAAATGGGTTGTACAAAGTTTAATTATTGCAAACTATCAGAAAGTGGAAACTACAAATTTATAAATACTTTTATGCTTTTGAGCCGGCTCTGTCCATTGGAAAGGGAAATTTTAAAATCAAAGGTGGCGCAAACATGACCAACATATTGAATCTTGGCAAGAAGAGAAAGTGCTCTTCAGCTGCGGGAAAAGAATTTTTGCGGAGCTGAAGCGTTATTGTATTACAATCTGATATGGAAATGAAATATTAATAACAGAATAAGCCATATCACAAATTAGGATCAAAGTAACTTTGGGGGAGGGGGAAATCTTTTGTCATCAAGTCGCAAAAAATGAATTAACACAATATTTTTCAAGTTTCGAAAATCGAACAAAAATAAGTAAAAGAGGGGCAATTAAAAAGGAGTGAGCTTTTTTTTATCAGAAAAACCAAGCTATTTTGTAATATGATTTTTAGGAATGTTTTCCTACTGTATGTAAATCGTTGTAGGTAGTGGGTGACTGATGATGGGACACAACAGACCCGAGACAGAGACAGAAAGTAGCAGTCCACCATATAAATATTGTTCATCATCATCATCACCATCTCATCATCAGTTTGAATCGGTAGACCTCCTCATTGATTCGAATCGAGAGAGACAGAGAGCGAGAACCAAGTTTGTCTGTGAGCAAAACGTTCTTTTTCTCTTCTAAATAGAAATGATAGGGTGAAAACGAATGGAAATCTGTTTCTTTGTTCTTGTCAAAAGTTGAAAAAAGAATAATAGAAATTACATAATGAAATTAAGTATATGAAACCAATCCAGAAGAAACAAAATGGAGGAGAATGAGGGTAGGTTGGTAAATGGCGCTTCTTTTGGATTTAGGGGAAATATTAATTTCCACGTGCCGTTGCATGGCATGGCGAATGATCTGGATTTATTCGATTCGAAGGGAAGTAGCAAATGTTTTCGTTGATGATAATTTTGGTGGTGTAGATGTTGTAGTAACGGTAATAGATGAATTCGAGTTATGCTTATATATTCTGAAGGAGTCACAACTTAGTTCATTCAATGCCAGAATTGCTACTTCGGTATTCTTTCGCTTCATACCTCACTGCATAGTGATAGATAGCTGATAGCCAGAGAAAAGAGCGCCTGTTTCAAAGTAACAAAAATCCCATGAGGATTCC
>JAHZMX010005123.1:0-16467 GCA_027743895.1 Seira musarum
ATTTTCGAAATTTTTTAACCGCCAACGGCAGGAAGCCGTTGAATTTTTTTAAATTTCAACATATGGCTTTTGATAGCTCTTTCGAAAGCCCTTGAAATGCTGAGTATAACTGCTATTTTATTTTTTGAAATTCGTTAACTGTCAACGGCCGCGGGCGGTTAAATTGTTTTTTTATGGAACATGGCGTGTAGCATCTCATTCGACAGGTCTCTTCAAGCTCTTGTCATTCAAACATGTTGTAATGTAAGGCTCTTCATGCGCAAAATTCGTGGGTTCAAGTGCAAGGAGCTATTTTCTTTGGACAGCCTATGGAACTTCGTAGATGCTAAATCAGTATTCTGAGAACTGCTCTCTCGCCGTTAACTCTGTTCAGCTACGTCGTTATCACTGCTTAACAGCTTTATTATGCTATGTAAAGAAATACTATGCATAAGAATTTAGTACTGCATGTATGCATGTACTAAATATAATTTTTTTCATAATTTGCCTTACTCATCTTCACGAAATCTCCCATGCGTAGCAAAAATAAATCTCCTCCATATGCTTCTACTTCTGCTTCTGTTCCTAGTTTTGGTTATGGGAATAAATAACCGCACATATTTACCCTCATCAAAACAAAACTGATAAGAAACGTGGAAGAAATTTTTCATTTGAGTGATTCCATTTTCAAAAAATGAAGATGAATTTTAGCAATTTTTTTAACCACATTATATTATGTATTTTTTATTACGTTATTTTAATAAGTCCAAAAAATTACGCAATCATAATTTTCTGAAGATAAAAAAACGTTTGCAGGTCCAGACTATATTTTTTTAATGCAAAGGCAAACAAAGGAACTCGGAATTTTTATTTCGGGGAAGCAATAAAGTCAGCGATGCATTCATATTGAAATGCAATTTTTTGCAATTATGTGAATTTGCAAATATAATGGTTTTTTGGAAGATGGCATCTGGGGCTTTCCGAATTGCTTAGAAGCGGCGTTTGAAAAAAATGATTCGGTTTATGATTGTCCAGGTGTTCTTCAGGTAATATTGAGCGAAGACAAGGAAGGAAATATGTTTTGGTATGTACCTAAGTCGAAGTCGACTAAAGTTGAATTGAATTGTGTGAACTTGCTGACATTGATTTCGTTTTTTGCCCTGTAGCAAGTTACGATCTTGGCAGGAAAAAAAATTATGAAGCTTTTGCGATATGAAACGACGGGGTCGGCCGTTACAAAAAAATTGATGCCGACATTGACTAATTTTTTTTCTGGAATATTTATTTATTTTACTTCTGGATTCGAATGAAGCTTTTGCGATTGCGAATGAAATTAAATTTTTATGTCGTTTCGTCAGTAGGAACCTCTCCAGCTGGTTCTCCAGCTTTTGGTTTATCACTATTTTTTGCCCTGTAGCAAGTTGCAATTCTTCCTTGGCAAAAAATATTTATGAAGCTTTTTGCAATATGAAACGACGGGGTCGCCGTTACAAAAAAAGATGCCGACATTGACTAATTTTTTTTCTGGAATATTTATTTATTTTACTTCTGGACTCGAATGAAGCTTTTGCGATTGCGAATAAGAATAAAATTTTATGTCGTTTCGTCAGTAGGAACCTCTCCAGCTGGTTCTCCAGCTTTTGGTTTATCACTGGAAAAAGCATTTTTGATCTTATCCCCAATCTTTTTCGCTCCTGCTGAGACTTGGTCTGAGAATGAGGTTGCTGCATCCTTAATACCTTGCTGGAATTTCTGGAATCCGTCGGTAACCTTGTTCTTGTTGTCATTTGAGAAGATGGAATTGAATGCGGTTGCGATGGAATTTGAGATTGATTTGAAGCCTTCCATTAGACCGCCAACGCCATTTGCGATTGAATCGAAGATTCCTGACATGTCACGACGGGATCTTTGCAAAACTGGAAGGAATTATAAATATAAATTATTTTTGCAAAATCTATAATTAATTTTTTGTGCTACTTTACCTTGACTCGGCGACTGATCATCCTGAGATTTCTCTTGAAAATTTGTGGGAACTGCCTGCGCAAATTTAAAATTCGATTTAATTTCCAAAATATTCTTATTTTTATAACTCAAGTGCATTTCCTTACCAGAGTGACCGTAACAGTCAAAAGTACTAAAAATATGCTAAATTTATCCATCGTTTGAAAAATCTCCAGGAAATACTTCCGGCAATTTACAAAAAATTTACTTCTGCAAAATTAAAACTTTTTGGGCAAACGAAATTAGATTAGAAAATGAAAACGAGACGTGATGAAACGGGACCTTGGCATCAATTGTGAATTACTTCAGTTTTGTTGAATTAGTCTGGATTAGATTTATCCGTGTCCATTGTCGTTTAATAAATGCGTCATAGGCGTCATTACATAAATAAATGAATAGAGTTGTTTACGTGTATTGACATGAATCATGAACATTCATATTATGATCAAAACAAATTGAAGTTTACGTGTTGCATAACTTGACATGTAATAACTTCCGGTTTATGAGGCAGGCTAATTTTTGAATTTTTCCAGAACATCCTTAACTGGATTTTAATAAATGCAATGCAAGGAAATTAGTAGAAATTGCATTCGTTGTCTTCGAAAATTCCAGTTTCATTCTTCGACTTAGGTTTTTGCACAAAATAACCCAAAATAAGATGCCCTGCCTTAATGATTAGTAGTAAACTGCGTTGATCGTCATGAATTAGTATGGATTTAATTAATGTTATTTCATAAAAAGGGGAATAGCAATTAAATACTTGAGATTTTTCTATAGAGCAGCTATTTGACCGATTTCTTTTTTTCATACTTACTTTTGTGATTGGAAAAGTGAATTTAATTTTTTTTCTGCATTTGAATTACGTATGACATACATGAATAGATATAGGTTTAAAGTACTTGCCAAAGGACAACGTTAAAATTAGTTTCGACAAATTCGAATTTCTTTAAAATGCTTTGAAACATTGATGAAAATGAAAAAAAAAACAAATGACCAGAATTTTAACAAAAAATGGGCTCATTTATTTCCACAAAATTTAGATTCGTGATGCAAATATAGTGCGTATGTTAAGCAGAGAATTTAAGATGATGGTCGCGATCTATAAGTTCATCAACCTGAAGTACCTCCTGCTCCCATGACTTTACCAAGACCTGAGACGGCGCTCATGAAGCCTAAAAATTAAAATAATTCGTATTACTTGGTGATTTACGTGACAATGATTGTCAGTTTGCTATTTTTACTTTTTGCAGCGCCATCAACCAGTTGTCCAGCTTGAGATTTTCCGGAGGCATCTTTCGTGAAGAATCCACCAATCATGTCAAAAAGTCCCTGGATGTCTCGTTTTTGTCGCCCTATTAAAAAATAACAAAACTTTGAATTCAACAACGCCTTTAGTTTAAATGTCTTATACTAATTAGATGTTTTTCTGACCATGGTCGGTTGAGTTATGATTGGATACGGGGGACGCCTATAATTAAACAAAAATGACCCATTTAAAATCTGTAAAATTAATTACAGTTTTTGCAAAAAAAAAACATTTTCTAACCTGCAGTGAGACAACTGCAAACATGAAAAGAATGCAAAATGCTAGAACTACTTGCTTCTGCATCTTGCAAATTCCAAATCAAAAACTCTCTTGAAAATATCTGAGAATACAAATAGAAACGCTGGCTGGCACCTCTTTTCCCAACACACGTTGAAAGAATGACATTCGATTGATTCAGTCATTTGACTAAAATAGGTACGTTATTTATTTCGTGTCTGTTAGCTAAATCTAATGCATGTTGAAAAATGAAAATGCGCTGATTAAAATCAAATTACTTTTTGTGTCAATTACAAAAGAGTCCGTAAATTAAGTAAAAGCATTTATGAATCATGACATGATCAATCACGTAACACAAAAAACATTCAATTCAAAAAACTGTATTTTTCGGTAATCTTCTGAAATTTTGAAAGAAATTCAACGGAATTGAAATGGAAAAAAATGCAAATACCCACAATACGATAATGTAAATGTAAACTGTAATGTAAATGTTTCACAAATGTAAAATATTGTGAATGTCGCTCTCTTATGAACTTTTGCAAATAAGTTATGAAAAGCGAATAAAATCTCAGAATTATCTCAACTAGTATCAAAATAAAAATGGAGACGACACTAGAATAATTTTAACAAGAAATGGGTCCATTTATTATTTACAAATTATTAATTATATCACACCTACAAGCAAGTGCAAAACGTAGTATTTATTGTAATGTCTCATAGTCATCATTTGTCCAATTTAAGCAGCTTTCTTTCCAAATGATCCCATTGCACTAAAATAAAAATATAAAATTTCCATGCAGAAAATGCAAAAATAATTTATCTTTAAAGAATTTCCCAGTGTTGATTGCACTAAAATATTTATAAAATATTTTGAAGGTTTGGTTGAATTATGAGAAGTCAAATGAAAACGAAAAACTTACCCAAAAAGGCTCTGCATTAAGTTACCCGCCTGGCCTGTGAAAAAATAAAAGTATCCGATAACATATACAATTTTTTAAAACTTATTTCTTCTTCAAATGATTTACTTTGTCCATTTTCGTCCTTCTGAAAAAATCCTCCAATTATGTCAAAAATTCCATTGATGTCTCGTCGGACTCGTTCTAAAAATCATCGTTTCTTGTGTTTAAAAAAATCTTTAAAAATTAACAGCAATTCAATTTAAATTTTACCATGATTGACTTCGTGATTCACTGGATTTCCCTAAAATTAACATAAAATATACATTTGTCTAAAATATATTTCTGAGTAAAAAATAATAAAATGTTAAAGGTAATTTGCTTTCTCTAAATTACATTTCCCATCCAAACGCAAACGCTGAAAATGAGAATGCACAATGTAATCGAAAGTTTCCAATCCATTTTTTTTTTTTAAATATTTTGAAAGTTTTCAAAACAAATCAAGTATTTTGAAATGTATTTAGACTTCTATATATCATTGCATTTTCATCGTCCCTTTTTATACCAAAAAATGCAACTTCAAGTTCAATGTCATTTATTTATTTTTTTGTAAAACCTTTTATGCGTCCAAAGCATTTAATTAAATGCTATTTGCATGATATTGTGCCCTTTTCATTACAAAAAAACGCGTTGAAGAATTGAACTTTTTTGTATTATTAATTTGATCAGTATCAATCCAGAATTAAATATTCAAAGCAGATTTATTAAATTTTTGGTATTATGATTGCATCATGATAACTTCAATCAACTTATTTAGCGTGATGGAATGCAATATGAAAAAAATAATATAAATGGATGACGAAACAACAATTTTTTACAAGAAATGGGTCTCTTCATTATTCAGCAAATACGATAAGTTTAACAAGTGCAAATATATTTAATTTCATGTAACACAGTTTTCAGTTGTCCATTTTAAGCGGCTGGTTTTCCTCCTCCCATTGCACTGAAAATTGAATAGGAAATTTCAATTTGAAATAGATCAGATCAGTCAAGTAAAATAAGTGAACATAATCAGACTTACCCAAAGAGGGACTGCATCAAATTACCCGCTTGGCCTACAAGAAAAAAAACTCGCATAAATCTTAATTTCAAAACTTCCGGTTTAGAATTTCCCAGGTTCACTTACTTTGTCCATTTTCATCCTTTTTGAAGAATCCACCAATCAAATCGAAAAGTCCGTTAATATCTCTTCGAACTCGTTCTAAAAATATAAAATTAAATTAGAAAAATTCTTCATGAAATAATTACAGTGAATTCCGTTATATAATCTAACCATGACTGACTTCCTCGTTTACCGGACTAGCCTATGAAAACAATTAATTTTGATAGAATTAATTTCAGCCCAAAAGAAATAATTTTTAACAGTAAAACAATTTTTCTATTTACGTTTGCAATACAAGCCCAAACTCCCAAAATGAGAAGGCACAATACAATCGAAAGTTTCCTATCCATTTTGTCTTCAATATTAATGGAAAAACCAATCGAATTTCAGGTTTTGGTCAGTCTTGAAAATTAATATGGCTTTGTGGAAATCTACCATTCAGTAAAGTATTTTGAGGAGAACTGACATTGATTTTGAGGCACTCATCCTTTTTTATAAACTCGATTGAGAATTAAAAAACTGCTTTCTTGATTGAGGAAAAAGGCTTTCAATTTTCAATGTCGTGTAGACTTGTCCAATTACAGTTCAGTATTTGTAATTTGTAAATGCATTGTTGAATTTGATAGTCTATGGCTCATTTTCTTTGTTGAGGGAATGGGTTTCCCAAATGTTTAGCTTTAAACCATTGTATAATTCACGCTCACTCAATGCGTCTTCAGCTCTTCCGGTATTTAATTCAAACAATTAAATGATTCGTTTGAATACATGCACGCAATATGTTTTTTGCAATACGTTTTTGATTTGGATTTTTATAACATAGGTGCACTGAATGCCGCTTTTACAGTTTGTCTGTCTGTCCGTCCGTGCTCATGAAAAATCTCGACTGACTTGACACATTGGTTTTCAATTAGAACACCAGTTCCTAAGTTATATTTTAGTCAATCGTGGAAGAGTCACGTCAAAGTTAAAAACCTAAACAAATGCATGAATTTCAATTGTTTTAGTACAATAATTTAATTTAATACAATTTATGACGCAGAGTTTTTTAATGGAATAGGATGGGTGGGTTTTGAAATGAAATTTTTATCAAATGTAAAATTCAAAATGAAATGATGTATTTCAACCTTGAATTGAATTTAGTTTACTTTTCTGCAATTAAAAATGGTAAATGTTTTAGTAAAAAATATGTTAAAAGTAGTGAAAAATCAAGTTCCGGAAGTTATGCAAATGCAAAAGGTTGAGAAGGTGAAATTAAGATGAAGAGATTTAAAGGAGAATTGTGTTACGATTTGTATAAGCGAATGAATGCAATGAAATAATGATTTTGTGAAATACAAACTGCAATGCAATTAACTAGCGAAATAGAATTTATTTTTTCGGCAATATTAACAAATCAGTTTTTACTTTGATTTAGCCCCACCCGCACCTCCAAACGCTGCAAACATTTTTGAAAGGTCTAAACCTCCTCCTTTACCACCAGACATACCCTTAAAAACCTCACCCAAGTCTTTCCCTCCCAACAAATTCTTCACCATTCCCATCACCCCAGCCATTGGTCCACCTTTCCCATCTGCACCACCCAAACTCTTCATAATATCTTGCATCCCCCCAGCCCCGCCTGCTCCACCACCCCCAAATTTCTTCATAATTTCAGACAACCCGGAAGTGCCATTTCCTCCAGCAAAATTCTTCATTAAGTCACCCATTCCAGCTCCTCCCGCTCCACCTCCAAACTTCTTCATGAGGTCTTGCAGACCACCTCCTCCTGCGCCACCAGCTTGTCCGAAATTTTTCATGAGGTCGGCCATGCCTGTCCAAAGTTTTTCATGAGGTCAGCCATACCACCTCCTCCTCCACCGGCACCACCTCCCTGTCCAAAGTTTTTCATCATGTCGGCCATTCCTCCTCCTCCACCCCCGGCACCACCGCCACCACTTTGGCCGAATTTTTTCATCATTTCCTCCAAATCGCGTTTGACCAGTCCTGGAAAAAAGACAAAAAAATTCTTGTAAAAAAATTATTCTGGAAAAGTTGTAAATTTTATTTAAATACCATGATGCTCCGTGACTTCTGAACTGACTGGAATTCCCTGGAATCAATTTAAAAATTCCAAATGAAAATTGTGGAATTCAATATTAATTTTATTTTTAATCAATTTACCAACGACCAAGGATAACCTATCAATCCAAGAAGTTGGACTAGGATAATGGAACTTGTCAATTTCATAATTCTATTTGGAATATAATGAAGGTAGATCAAAATTATTTTTTAATTGTAGGAGCTCGGTCATTTTTTGCCAAGTGATGGCAATGAGAAGTACCAAATGCAATCATCAACTTTAAAAGAGGAAAATAGGTAGGTTAATATTTAATGATTAGGCAGGTCATCGTCTCATTTTTCTTCCTGATCAAAATCATTTTGAATAGAGCCACGTGAAGTGGATCTACAAACGAGATTAAAATCTTCCCTTTCGTGACTGATTGCACTTGTGTTGTTGTGATTGGTTTTGAGCTTGCATGACTAATTTTATTTTGCAAATAATAATTCAATCGAATTCGATTTGTTCAGTAAAAAATAAACATGAATAACATAACATAAATAACATGACCAATAAATATGACAACTGTTGGATAGGACCAGACTGGACCAATAATGCCGAGCTTTATTTTTTTTATTTAAAAGACTTCATGTCATGCAATTGCAATTCATTCAGGAAGAATAAAAATCAATTGGTTTCCAACTTCCGTTAAATTAAATTATGCATTCCGAAAATTTAGGATGTTTTTATGCCCCATTTTGACATGCATTTTTAATAATTCTGAAGTTTCGGAAGTAAAAAAATTGACTTGTTTTTGTTCGAACTGAATATGGTACCAAACCAGCGAAACTAACTGACCCGAAAGGCCAACATTTTGGCTTAAAAATTTTAAGGGATTTTTGGGGCTTAAACGATCTTTTATATGGGATTAAAGGGATTAAACGTCCTCTTGAAGGACTAAAAATGTTCAGGCGAATTTAAAGCGGAAGTTTTTTTGGCGAAATTTCAGGAAATAAATATGAGGAATTTTCGAGTTTAAAAGGGATTTGATGCTTTGAAAGTATAAATATTTGTGCACCGGGTTTTTCATTATTGCCCAATGCCCAGACCCATTTGCAATCCCTGATGTCCTAATATGTCCGACCATTAGCTCTAATGACAATGCCACTCCATAAGTTTGAAATGTATCCATTTTTGTCATCATGATATTCTTCATTCTTTTCCTCTTGTTTGTCCACTTCGGTTATGGTTGGGTTCAGGTGAAGTTTTTGAACTCCCCTTGTCAACGTCACAAGTCACAATTCCATTAGTATCTTTCCCTGCAGGAGAGAAGACCCTCTTTAAAATTTTACGATGTTGATGAAACGAAAGTTGAAATGATGGCAAGACAAACTATACTATACTGCGTAGTTGTGTTTGTGTTTGTTGTGATCATGACATAAATTCACGCAAGGTAAGGATAAAGGATGACATCGCAAACTTTCTCGATCTTTTGTCATTTGTTTAAAACATTAAGAATTCATGGATTCTGCGGAAGATCAAAAAGAGGGAAAGCAAGGAAAAATGTAATTACCGTGAACCACGCTATATTTATTCTTGCAAGGCTTCATCTCTCTTGTTGCAGGGATGGCAATTACACTGGAAGAAAATTGCCTCCCTGGAAAGCTGGAATGCATACGCTTGGTTTCTCGCTAACTCTGTTCATTTCCCTCTTTTTTTGGCCTAATTGCTCTGAGGTAAATTTCCAGCTTTGGATCCATGAACAATTTTTAAGGCTGGGTCTGGGCTTCTTATGAATTTTTAATGATGACACGAGTCACGAGCTACAAATGAGAATGTGAATGAATGAGATAAAATAGGTAGCATGTCAAAGACTCAAGTCCAAGTCCAGCCAGTTCAGAATAGAATGCATGAGCTAAAGTCATTAGAATCGTAGAAAATTACAAATTGTTCCTGCGGTCGTCGTCGTTAGATTGTTGGTGTTTGCATGTAACAGGAAATGGAATGATGTATGACTACAAATAGGTCTTACAATTAGGCATGGGAGCAACAGCAACAAAATTCCGCTTTCCCTGGACTGACTCCATCTGGCTCGGATGGATGGATGTTGATGTTGTTCACGATAATGGAAATACAACTTGTTCCACTTGATGTTTTTTTAGAGAGAAAGCCTACCTACCTATGTACCTTAAGTGGTACTTGTCACATGAGCAATCCATTTCATTATGGACGGTTGGTCATTAAAAACACTTTAAAGTTCCATATAGCGAGCAAGCGTTTTTCTAACGGATTTCCAAGAATCTAAATCCAACAGCAGTTTTGTTAGAGTTCCGTTATATCGAGATTTTATTGAAATATTAGCTCAGGGGCAAAATGAGATTTCGTTGGCACGTGAGCCTACAACTACCACGCCTTCCCCCTACGGTTTTATATCTTCATTAGCCTCCATGTTCACTTCTGCGTAATGTCTTATCATCATTATTATTCATCCGGAATTCCCCATCGAGGTGTGTTGATTACAGGGAATAATGATGCTGGAAAAAAGGAAGGAAAAATGATTTATTGAACAAATCGGTGCGTAGGCATGTGGCTAACGTTTCAATTGTTTCCCCTCCAAAAAGTTCACGATATCGAAATCTCAAATTATTATGCTTTAGCTCCATTATAGTTCGAAATGCTAATGACCAATTGAAAATTAAGATGCCTTTGCGTTTGCAAAGGAAAATTACTTTGTCTAAATATGACCAACACTTTTGCAAAATGAGTTGATACGATCATAATCGCAATCGGAGCACACGAGAAGGGAAAGGTTTTTTAAAATTTTGTTTCATTGGCGGTGTGAATTGTGTAGAATGCATGTCTTCTGACAATTAACACACACGATCATGATTACAGTTACAAAACAGAAGGTTCATTGGACGATGACCGAATATATTTTTTTTATTACATGTCACGCGGCCGTTTGTAACGTTGGCAGATGAAACGCCCCTCTCGACGCACAATGAAATTTAATTCGAGCGATAGAGCAGATTATTGCATGTCCTGGAAAAGGGATGAAAGTTTCTACAAAAATTGTAATTTTGCCGGCGCTGGAAAAAAAATTCCTGGAAATAAATGTTGTAATGGCAGCCTGGCGGGTTTTTGGTCCGGTTCACCAATCTACACATTTTATTCTAAAAAAATTATCTCTGGACTGCTTAATTGATAATTACAATATTTTTTCCACAAGACTGACTGATCCTAATAATAATTTTGTAAAAAAGAGAGATTGAATTGATGACATCACATCGTCTCGTCACACAGAGGTCAGTCCTTCAGCACTCCACATAAGAGCGTAACAAATAGTGGGAAGGACAGTGATAATAAATAAAGGAGCTCCAACTTTGAGGAAATAAAAAGCGGAAAGTTTGTTCTCCGAATAAACGAATCACATTTGGTATGGACGAACACGGCAGCATGAATGTCAGGATGGTCACGGATAATACAGGAATGAGCAAAGGAGAACCCGGTACAGTCTTCGTCCAAAGATTCTGGAGAATGAGTGAAGTTCCTGGATTCGGTATTAAAAAGTTCATAAATATCCCGAACATCATCATAAGCAACTTCAATTTTGTGGCTATGGAGGAAGGAGTTGCTGGTGTCCCTTCTGTGGGGACTATCATTCCCAAAATGTGGTTGCTCAATGGAGAGGCAATAGTCCGATCTGAGTAAATTCCAATACACCGTGATCCCGCTATGACCGCTATCACTGTCCATGGGAATTCATTCTGCACATTTTTCCATGGAAGGAACGCTCCATCCCGGGGCTTGTCTGTGGGGGAATGTGGGGGCAGGAATATTCCTATTCCCGCCTTCGGACCAAAAAATATGAGGAGGACTAAAAGCACGAGGATTACGGACTCTCCGATGTCCACTGGAGATGGCTTCTCCTTTAAGTAAGGATTCGTGGGAACGAGTTCCGCCCATCCTTTCATGAAACCCGGCCACCTAAACAGGTTTACGATGATGTATAACACGATAAGGGTCAAAGTGCAAATGTCCTGGAAACTCCATTCCAAATGCTTCGTCTTGCATAATTTCCCAAGCTATAAAGTAATTGGAAATTGAAAAATTAAAACTTGATTGATCTTGAATTGATTTTTACAGAGTTGACGGACCTCCTCCAATACCCTCGGACTTTGGCGAGCCATTGACAATCGCTTCTCCTCAAATTTAAAAATCCCCCGCATCTTAAACGGCGAATCCAGCTCTTCCAAAATTCAGGTAATACAGGTATCCCAAAGCAATCGCTGCATTGATTAAAAGTAAAGGAATGGAAAATCCCAGCCAATTTATCAGAGACCACTTGTAGATCATGACATATTTCACGTAAAAGAGGTCCGTCCCCACTGGAGAGGATGTTGGGAGGAAGTAGCTGGCAACATTCGCTGCCACAGCCACAGCATAAAGTAGCTCCGCACCGTATTGCTGAAGCAATTGGTCGTTTTCAAATTCGAACCGTTCCAATGGAGTCATCATTATTTCCTCTTGTGGTACCCCCTGATCGAGGTCATCACTTCCTCCTCCTGCCATAGCCGCAGCGGGCATGAGGATGGTGACCTTCTTATCCTCAGCAGTTGGGTTAGTTTCATCGACATTTTCTTCCTTGGATGCCTCGAAGGGTGGAGGGATGGAGGGTCCTGTGGAAGCTTCAGCATCCCCTCCTTTAGTCAAAGTCTTTCTTGAGAATGAAGGATCTTGTGCCGTTAAATTTGGTGTAGGGATACCGTTCATCCTGTCATCCCCCATTGAGCCGTTACTCACCTCCTTTTTCATGAATTCTAATAAATCGTCCACAACTTTGATCATGAGGAATGTCGCAAATGCTGAGTTCAGGATCATTGTGATGATCATTGAAGCGATGAAGGTGGCTATGTATATCCGTTTTATCGAACCTTTCGCAACGGTCAAGATTGTCAAGGACAGTCGGTACCTGAGTTGGGGAGGATAAACTATTTACAAATTATGTAGAGTTCAATTATAAAATAATTTTAGCTGTGCAATTATAATGATAACTTACCTGAGTCCAGACACATGGACAGCGAGAACGATGATGAGTGTGCAAAAATGTGACATATTCACATTCGACATGAACGTTGCGGCGACCAGCGATGAAGCCGCTATTCCATAAAACGGGTAGAATAAGAATGGAATTAGACTTGTTACAGCGAACGGGATTATGACTCCTCTGGAAAAATTTTAAAGACAATTGATTAAGAAATTCCGATACATAATAATTAGAAAGTAATTTAGATTTTATGTAAATTCTTGTACTCACTCACATGAGATAAAGCGCTACAACGAGCGTGATGTAGATCCATCTTAGTTCGGCGGCATAAGTGTCAAAGACTTTCCCTTCCGGTACAGATATCAGGGGAAGATACAGGAGAAAACTTAGAAGGAGTGGAATGACTATGAAGACTGTGAGACGTGCCCATTTCTTCAAAACCGGTGGTTTATCTACTTTTACTTTTCCTTCTAATGGCGCTTCAGGGGGAGTGATAATCGTCTCGTTTTCTTTAAAACTTTGCGTTGGTTTCGATTTTAAACTCATTTTTTACAAATTCAAGATATCTAGCGGAGCTTGAAGCCATTATTAATCCTAAACTTAATTAATTATTGGAGGTAATAATTAAACTATTTTTGAATGATGTATGTTTGCATGTATATCCAATGGCGCCAAGCCAATTTAGACCCTTATCGTATCAATGGAAATACAATGTGAAGGAATTTTAACAATTTTGAATGACAATATTCACCGAAGAGTTTTTTTGCGGACTCGACTCGCCTTGAAATGAATGAGTCTAGTGTCTGTGAGCATAATGCATTCCACTGCATTTTTATTACGCTCCTCATTCACGGTTTAAAATTGTCCAGGGACCGACTGAACAATGGACCACACCTTTCCTTATCCAGACATGAACAACAACAAAAACTCATAAGAAAACTTAGTCGTCGCGTCGTGGATCCGCTCCAGTCCCAACTCGTTAAATTGCTTTACTTTTTCTGGACAAAAACAATTTTATTTCCACGCTTTTGTAATGCCATATTGCATAGTCATCATCAGTCTGAAAGGATGTCTATATTTTTCATAATAGCAACCACTTTTTGAAGATTCCCAGAGTGGATTTCGGATATGGAATGGATAACGATGACGAGCAAATCTGGAGGACTTGAATCGGCTTTTAAAAAGCCTAAAAACCGCTTGTAAAATGCAATACCGCTGCTATTTCCATTTTCATTCTGGACAAATTGTTCTTTTTCGCTGGTTTGGACTTGGAGAAAGGAAAAGGAATCGATGTGAGAAGAAGAAAATAGGTAAATATTTTATTTCTTTGCCCGGGTATTTTCTTCACAATTTCCCTATCTACAATTTTACGTACGTGTGGTTACGATACGAGGATTCCTGAAAAATGCACGCGTGGGCTTGTAAAACGTGTGCATTCCAATTTAAAGATACGTATTCATTGAAAGCAGGAGATATGGTCATAGCAAAAGTAGATAGCTCCCCATTTTCCTTATTAATGTGCTAAACGATGTGCAACGTTTTCTTTTTTTTTTCTTTTTTTTTGTGGGGAAAGGAATTTTGCAAGAAGCTGTTGCATTGAGGCTGGGGGACATTTAAAATATTTTTTTACAAAATTTTGAGAGAACGTTGCCACAAATTATGAACGTAACTTTGAAAAAAATTTTTGGAGACAATTCCGGGGGGATTTTTTTGGAGGGGATTATGTCCAGGGAGATTTTTAGAGGGGATTATGTCCAGGTAGATTTTTTAGGAGGGATTATTTCCAGGGATATTTTAGAGGTGATTATGTCCAGGTGGATTTTTTAGAGGGGATTATGTCCAGGAGGATTTTTTAGAGGGGATTATGTCCAGGAGGATTTTTTAGAGGGGATTATGTCCAGGTGGATTGTTTTAGAGGGGATTATGTTCTGGGGGATTTTTGGAGGTGGAAATTTTAAGTGATACGAAGCCTAACCCGTACTCTTCGAGTATTTTATTTCTCCCCTTCTCACCCAGAACTAGCTTCGTTCGCGTTCCAGTATTTTTTTTACCAAAGTTCTTATTCTCCCCAGACAAAAAATACAATTCATTCTTGTTAAATTCGTTCCCTTGCATTTTCATTGTGCTTACAATGCTGCTTTTGGATATTGGACGTACAACGATTATGATTAGAGCCGTAAGGATTGAGTAAAGTAACGCACTCCTAGAGAGCACCCAAACACCAAAACCCAGACGCGAGCAAACGAGAGGAAAATGAAAGCAGAAAAAAAGACGATCGAATCGAACTCGAACTGCATTTTTTTTTGTTTAGCTCAAGTGAAATGAAGGCAAAGCGAGCAAGCTGGGAAGCATTTGCTTTGCATTTGCTCAGGCAAAATGAAAGAAGGGAGAACTGACTTTGCTTTTTCGGCTTTTTTTCGTGTTCCCTCATACCATGAGCCTCAGTTTTCACGGAGATCTGGACTAGTTCGGGTCGGTTCACAAGTTCCAATTGGAAAAAATTCTACTTGTTCTGCGTTTTTCACCCTGAAAATTTCAAAGTCCTCATGTTCTTCTTTTAATAAAAGTTGGACAAAGTGGGAGAAATTGCTGTGTATTTTAGGAATGTAACCTTGAAGAAATGACGTGAGGTATCTACAAAATACAAAATTACTGACAATTATTACGAACAATTCTTTCTATGTATTACATAGAAATTGGTGAAATAAAGATAGTTTTCTCCCATCTTTTCAAACAATTCACGAAAGTTGTGTAAAAATTAAAATGCTCTCGTTTCAAGTGAACTTCCTGGTTTTATCAAAGTTTTAAGAAAAATTTCATCTTTTATTTCGGGTTTTTATTTAAAACAAACTATTTAAAATTGTAATTCTTACCGGAAGTAAACTCAACAATTTTTGTCCTTCACATTTCAAAAGTGGCCAGTTTGAATTCCAAACTACCAGTCATCATTATCATTTAAATCTCTTCCTGTTTTCCTGCGATCATGAATATTTCTAGTGAAAGTTTGCCATTATCCAGTCATTGCTGCTGCTATTAAATAATTTTAGTCATTTTTAACTGAGTCAAGTCCATAGAAAGGCAGAACATTTTTTTAAAAAAAGGGAAATTTTGATCACAGTTCGATTGTCCCTTTCTTTAAAAAAATCTGATTTAAAAGCAAAGATGAAGATGGAATAACAACGACCAATTTTTCTTGACTTATGTGCAAAGAAAGCTGAAAAAGACTTGATGCTGCATTTTGCAGCTTAGTCCATATAAGTGCAATTAGTGGGAATCTGCGTTCTGCATCACCTCAAACTGAACCAAAATGAATCAATAGAAGCACAGGCTAAACTAAATATTGTATTCATGTGAAAACAAATTGTGTTTTATATGAGCAATTTATAGCAAAATTCAGGAAATAAAATTTTTGGTCCTGGAAAGGAATACAACTTGAGCGTAATATACTTTGGATCAGGAGAAAGGTAAAGAAAAATTAATTTATTTGTCATTATTTATTTGCAGTCCAACTCATCAATTATTACAAAAATATAGGAAGAAGACAGCGTTACTTTTACTGAATTTCCAGTGCCAGCAAAATTTTTAGTCCAGATGGAATTTTCGTGACTTTTAATACCTCTGAAATAAAATATGCAGTAATCATTTTTCCGGACGAAAAGAACAAAAAACAATAAGAACGTGACTGTGTTAGTGGGAAACACCGTAAAAATAATTAAGCTGGATCGACCAACTACATAATTTTTTTCTATTATCTGTAGCGCTGTCCACAACCAGAATAGAATGCACTTTTCGGTATATCAT
>JAHZMX010005124.1:0-16880 GCA_027743895.1 Seira musarum
TTGATATCTCACTTGTCGTAGTTCGCCTATCAGTTCATGAGCTTCCCTAGTTAGATTTTATGCCTTAAAACTACCTTTTCTTGCAGTCTTCAATTAGGTTTTTCGTGACCAGATCACTGAAATTGTCAGAACTGAATACGCTTTCGGCTTCCTACTCTGCTAAAACAACTCACGTTGTTTTCAATTACAGTCGCACATTCCATTGCAGCATCCCAGCTCCATTATTGACACTTTAAATAAGCAATAATATTTTAATTAGATTTCCATCCCCAAAGTGAAACAAATGGAGAAAGCTTTCAATTTATGAGCATGAAAAAATTGAAGTTAATTTTTTTTAATTGAAGAGGTTTACATACCTTATTTGCAATATTTCAGTCCTTTTAACTACTCATTCAGATACATAACTGCAATTGCAATCGATTAGACTAGCTTCTTGTACTAGACTGTCGATACGCTTCCGTCAATAACCTTGCTTGCGTAAATTGGTTCTAAGAAAGAGACCAAACAAAAATTACTGCATGCAATTATTCTTGTCCGCGAGAATATGTGACAAGAAAAAAGATAAAAATATCCAAAAAGAATTTTCTTCACAGTTCTTGCTTCCTATGTAGTTTGAATCTATTGCTAACATGAAGCCATATTTTAAATTAATTAGTTATTACCTCAAATGTCCATGTCCGGAACACGTATGTATTCACAAGTGGGACAACGCCCTAAGCTTTGGCTCTTCTATTCTCCTGTAGTGGTTCGTCTTGCAAGCCAAGTTAGAACTGAGAGTATTGAAAACAAATTCTGATTGAAATAACGATTTCGCCAGAGTACAGATTAAAAATTTGTCCTTGTTTATTCACTTCTTTTCATTTGCGTCACATGCCGTCAAAGGAACAATAATAATTGTACGGCTTTTTATGATCCTTTGTCTTACTACTCGCGTCATTTGCTTCTTTATATTTCTTTCGCAGCTCAATTGATTTGTCGTTTCATTAAGGTGATTAAAGCTGCTTCAGTGTTATTTTGCTTAACCGGTATCGCAATTTATTTTTACGGTTTACGTCATATCCCATAAAGCGGGATGCAATCTGCGGAAACAATGTGTCCTCAAGGCTATTCACAATGTGAGTACGTGTTAACTAAGCAGCAGCTCACGCAAAAACAAGTTGTGACCTATTTCTGACGCTTCTATTAAAAAATGTTCGTTAGAGTCATGCGAATAACCACATTGCAGAAGCGTCCTTCAAATGGACAGATCATGCGCACGGAAAAAAGTGCAATTCATTTTTGTTACTATAACTGCTGTGGAACCGCAACCGAAGCAAATCGCATGCGTTTTTACAGAGATGAAAAAATGCTGACATAATTTCTCGTTGTCGCATTCAAAGTAATTATTTTCTAATTATCATATCTTGACGTGTGACATGCGTGCCGCATTAGCATGCTTTAAAAGAGTTTGACGCGGCATCTCAAATGAGTTCTAATAATTCCGCTAGACTAATTTTGTTTCCGTTGTGGGGAAATTGGTATTAGACTGAACCAACGGTTCTTGTAGTCTATATGGTTTTATTATTTTACAGATATGCTCGCTTACGCCACGGTGCTATTTTGCACTCATGTATACCAGTATATCAGGAAAAAAATCCATTAGTTTAATTTAAGTACCAGACGATTACAAAAGCATAAATACTTATGCCCAGTTTTTAATTATGCAAGCATCGTAAGGGGTTAAATAAGAATTTTTCATGCAAAGAAAGCTTCGTTTTTCCTACTTTAGCAGGCTTCATGAAGTACCACGAGTATGTAATTATTTGCAACCGATATAAAAAAATCTACTTCCTTAAAAATGACTAATAAATGCGATCACAATATCTGTAAAATATCTGTCAACGTGCAGACATTTATTAACTTTTCTTTTTGGTTAGCCGACTAATTTGCTCCGTATATTACAGTTGCTTAGTGCAGGAATACCTTCAAATCTAATTAAATGAGATCAATGCTGATTTTTATTTTGTTACCTAAATCGTCTCTGGAATTACGGAGCAATGCAAATATTTATTAGTCAAGCTTAAAAATTATGATGTTGTAAATTTATCAAACTTTAAGCTTACCGAATTGCTTATCATTTAAAAAACGGCATTTCAGATCCAAACCAATCTGTTAACTAACGAGATGACAGAAGAAAAATGGAAACGAGAGTTAAGTATAAAAATAATGGCCGTAAAAATGTACCTCCATGCAAAACATTAGCATAAATTACTTGATCGTTAAAATTGCAAGATTTTAGAGTTTAAGGTACTTCTAATCCAATACCATGTAATCTTTAATACATTTTCCTGCTTTCTATTCCGCCTGGGGTTAGGAGAGCATAGGGGACCAACGATACGATATTTTTCCTAGGCGTTATGCTCCTTCAATATTAAACGTTCCATAATATTCCGATCACGAAACGCGTTATAAAATAAAATGGTACGAATGTACCTCAAAATTTGGCGCATGCCGCAGCTAAACGACGAACACAACCTGGTTTTAAGGCATTTCGCTTAAATAGCCATAGTCCAACATCAAAATGTTTAAAAATTCCGTAAGTTTCCTTGCTACTGCTTTAGCTATAGCTGTTAGCTCTACAGAAATTCCTTCGAAATCTGAGGTTGCATTAGACAAATCCGCATTAAACAACAAAATCAGTCAATTATTTAGCACTTGCACAATTCATTTCTCATGGCGCTTTTATATCCACTTAGCATACTTTAAATTACACAATAAAATTTTAGATCATTGCATTGCCTTCAAATATTGTGTCATAATTCAAACAAAACAGACCGAAGAACAAGAATCATACACCAGACTTTTACACGAAGCGGAAGATCTTGAAAAAATTTGGATAAAAACTGGATATGAAGATATAACGATCCTAAAATCCAAAACGAATTTCGTGAAAACACACTTACCATCTTGCTTTGCTCAAATACCAACAGTATCCGTGTCTGAAGATTCCAAATATATTGAGTACACACCTGAACCACATTGGCATGAAAGACGCCATCGCGAAGGAATTTGGACTCCGGCAAACTTTCTTATTCTGCCTTTCATAACTGGATTCAATGTATGGATACCAATTCATTTGCAATCGATTGGGCTACTGTTTGATGAAGCGGGAGGCGAATATCTAGGTTGTTTAGTTTGCAGATTTGAAAAATTATCAAACATTGAAACACCCAAAGGTCTAATAATTGATCCATACTTAGAGGTGCAAACGTTAAACGTCGTTAACATCACTCAAGCAGAATCGATTGAGTGGGTTTTGAACCTCTGGTTATATTTTCATACAAACAAAGTGAACAGAGAATCGTGGAAATCACCAAGTGTGGCGAAGCCACTTCCGGAAAATGAATATTCCAGAAGCATTAAGTTCAACGTGGACATTAACGGTCGCAATCATCTTTTGAAAGTTTTGTCAAATTACATCAAAGGCTACCATAATTGCAGCACATGTTCTAAAGTAGTATTCGAATTGTATGAATTAAAACCAATAGAATATGATTTGGCGAAGCTAATATATCTCCCACATCTTATCATGCTTCAGGGATTTAAATACGTTATCGTTGCAGAGAAGGTGTGGAATAACACAAACGCAATCACTACCTACAACGGCACTTCATTGGGAAAAGAAATGAGAAATGGATTTACAATCCGGATGATGTCTAGATTTCTATCCCCATTCCAATTAAATTTATGGCTTGTGGTTGCATTCCTTTGCATAACATTATCGTTTGCGTTAAAACGGTTAAACTACCGGAGAATTTCATCGGAGCTACTGTTCGCCATACTTGTCGAACAAGGTCCAGGAGCAGGATTTCGTAAAGCGGAATTCTTCGTAGGGACTTGGATGCTTGTCACACTTCTCCTCCGAAATTTGTATACTTCGTCAATGTACTCTGATATTTCGACACCCCCACCACCAGAATATCTGCCTGAATCATTTGAAGATTTGCTTAATGGTGAGGATGGTTTACCGATTCTCGTATTTTTTCAATTCTATTATGAACATCAGTTCCGCTGGTTTGCAAATGATTGCCTCGGTAGAATTGACGAGACATTGGTCCGTGGTTTTAAGGACGATGATTGTTCAGGTTGGAACACGAAGGGAATTGTGAAGCGATCATTTCTCTTTAACTACGTCAGATCAGAATATAGGAGCCTTCGGAGTGAATATAACGGGAAAAGATGTTGCCGAGATATCTAATGGTGGAGTTCGGGCATTATTCCAAACTACATCAGTTGCGGAAAATCGTCAGGGTCAAAATCATGTTTTGAGCTTTGAGCAACCATTTGCATTGGTTACAGAAATTAATAGCAACGAAGATGTGCACAAATTTCTAGGACCACTAATGAGCCTTTTAGGAAAACGAGTGATCTACATAAATAATGAGGTACCGCAACATCAAGATTGGCATGCCAAAGGGATCAAAATTTCCGATGGTAACGACTTCTTTTCGCCAACTGTGGTCAGGAGTATGGTCGGCCTCGTGGTGTCCGGGATCTTGAATAGGAAGTTTGACTTGGAGGATCTAACTGTTTCTTACTCTTGGTTTTTCAATACTCTTCGCTTACAGAATACTACGAGTGATGTGGACTGGATAAGGTTTAAGAGGAAACTAAGGCACGGGAGGAAGGAAGATGATGAAGGATGTGGTAGTGGTAACCAGGAAATAGGCCGTTACGTTCTTAGGTCCTATAGCCAACAGAACTGTCGGAGAGAAGCTCCCACCAAATGGATTGAACTCTATGTTATTTGGGTATTATTTTCAATCCTTAATACTTTCTCAGTGGTGATTTTGGTTTGGGAGATTAATATTGCTTCAAAATGCTTCTTTTATAGTCGTGTCAAAAATAGTTTTGTGGAGGCTACAAGAACAATATATGATAATTTTATGAGAATAGCAAGACTTAGACGTAAATTAACTATATCTTTAAGAAAGACATTTAGCCACAAGGTTTTGTCACTATTTCACTGAATACGGCTTATCTGTAAACACTGTTATGTTTCACATTTTTATGCTTCCGCCAAATTATCTCTAAAAACTGAATTACTTATAATGAAAATAGCTCTAATGTCATAAATCTTCATGCCAATGTAGCATTACCTTATTTTGGCTACTTTCTAATAAGGAAGTAAATTCAACGTATGCAATTGTATGGCATCTTCAACATATAATAGTAATTAGTCTAAGTAAAACATAACATAATTCTTTGCAGGATAAATTTGCGATAATTTGCTTATCCAATATAATTCACATATTAACATTCTGTTTGAAAGTAATTCAATAAATAAAACGTCTGAGAATTAAGCCACTTGACGATTTCTGTATTTGTGCATTTGCATTTACTCTAACTTAATTGTTTCAAATGAATACTGCATCCGGTAATTTGGAAATGTTTATTTTTCTCCAAAGATTTTATCTGTATAAGTTTTTTTTGAATATCATCCGTAGTTGGAACATTGAGGGGATAGTGAAGCAATCATTTTACTGTAGTTACAAGAAGCCTAGATATAGTCATTTTCCACGTAACTTTACTGGCAAAGACATGGCAAAGATATGCATTGGAATTCATGCTTCACTTCAGGTAAGTAAGCTCTGCATTCAAAATAATTTTATGAGCTTTGACAAACCTTTTGCTCTGGATACTAATACCTAATAGCAAAAAAGGTGTGCACAAACTTCTAGGACCGCTTACGAGCCTACTGGAAAAAAAGTGATCGATAAAATAACGATTCCAGTTGTAACGAATTTTTCGCATCCACTGTCGCTCGAAACAAGATTGCTTTGATGGAGTCCGGGATGTTAGACAGGAATTTTGTTTGCAGGATATTGTCGCTGTATACCCTAGGATTTTTCATGATTTTCGTCTGCATTAAATTACATTCATCCGTGAACTCCTTGGAAAGTCATCGTTTTTACAATTAACGCAATTTATATCAATACTCTGTTAATGCTCAGCTTCGTATTTCTACGTAACAAATTTGATACTTCCGGATTACCAAGCTATTTTAGCTTGTATTTCGTTTGGAAGTAAGCATCCAATTCTACCAAAGTGATGCCGGTCACGTTTTAAATATTTTAGCCTTATGGCCAATATTCCTCCATTGCTTTTGTAGTCTATATGGTTTTATTACTTTACAGACCTGCACAATTAATCCACGGTGATATTTTCCACCCGGGTATATTATTTGAGAAATATCCATTAGTTTAAGTAAAGTACCAGACGATTACAAAAGCCAATACGCGCCGAGCTTTTTTTTTCATTGTATAAGCATCGGAATAGGTTAAGTTAGTATATTTAATGTAAGGAAAGCGTTGTTTTCTTCATTTTTTAACTTAAGAACTATTTTATTTTAGATCTGGGGATAGACTCGGGGAAATAATATGGCCTGCAACCCGAGTGATCCGGTTCACCAAAAAAAAACAATTTTAAAAAACTTAGATTTAATTTGCTGACACATTGACCCTTAAAGCACTAAAGCTAAGTAGGTTTCATATCATGATATCGTAAAACAGTTTATATCAGCAGACTGAATTTTTGCACTAGCTAAAATCTAATGTATTGAGCTTAAAACTGACTTTGTCATTTCGTTTCCTAAATCTGTTTGAGAATAACAAAACAAGGTTAAATGGTCATAAAATAGAAAATATGATTGCGCAAATGTATTTAATTTCGAGCTTACCGAATCGATTTATCATTTAAATGACGGTATTTCAGATCAAAACTAATCTGTTAACTAACAAGCACGAAGAAATTAGGAAAACGAGGAAAATACTGTCAGCAAAAATGTACATACATCCAAAGCAATCTCTTAAATAATTTAATCAGTACTATTGCCAAGTTATAGAGTTTAAGGTACCCATAATCCATTACCACGTAATCATTATTACATTTTCCTGCTTTCTATTATATCTAAATAAAGGAAGCATAGGAAAGCCTTTCGAATTTTTCCATAGCGTCATGCTGCTATTATACTCAAAGTTCCATAATATTTCGATGACGAAACACTAAGTGAATTAAAACGATTAAAATGTACCTTAAGATTCCGCGCGAGCGACCGCTTACGACGATCACAATCAGGTTTTGAGGCATATTGTTGCTAAAAAGCTTTTAACCAACATAAAAATGTTTCAAAATTACGAAATTTTCTTTGCTTCTCTTCTAGCAATTGCCGTTAGTTCTGCAAGAACTCATTTCGAATCTGAGGTCGAAATAGAAATTCCTAATTTAAACAACAAAATCAGTCAATTATTTAGCATTTGCACATTTCATTTTTCCTGGCGTTTTTCAACACACTTAGCAGACTTTACATTACACAATAAAATTTTGGACGAATGCATTGCCTTCAAATATTGCGTCACAATTCAAACAAAACAGACCGTACAACAAGAACAATACTACAGACCCGTAGATGAAGCTGATGATTCTCAAACAAGCTGGATATTAACTGAATATGAAGATATTACGAACTTAAAGTCAAAAACAAATTTCGTGAAAACATACTTGGCTTCTTGCTTTGCTCAAATACCAACTGTATCCGTGTCTGAGGATTATAAATATGTTGAGTACACACCTGAACCGCATTGGCTTCGGAGACGCCTTCTTGAAGGCTTTTGGTATCCGGTAAACTATATCTCATTCTACCTTTTATTATTGGATTTGATATTTGGATACCAGCGCAAATTCAATCAGTTGTGTTACTGTTTGATGATGTTAAAGGCATATATCTCGGTTGCTTAGTTTGCAAATTCGAAAAATTATCAAGTGTGGAACAACCCAAAGCACTAATAATTGATCCATCCATCCAAACATTAAACGTCGTTAACGCTACTGAAACAGAATCGATTGATCAAGTTTTGAATCTCTGGACATTCTTTCACACAAATAAAGTAAACAGGATACCATGGAAACTACCAGCTCTGGCAAGGCCCCTTCCGGAAAATAAATTTGGCGATAACTTCTACGGTGACACTTACGGACGTAATTACCTTTTGCAAGTTTTGTCCAATTACATCAAGAACTACCATAATTGCAGCACATGTTCTGATATGGAATTCGAATTGGTTCAATTAAAACCGAAAGAGTATGATTTGGTACAACAAACTTTTCTCCCACACCTGATCATGCTGCAGGGATTTAAATACATTATCGTTGCGGGAAAGGAGTGGAATATCAGCACGACCACAATCAGTACCTACAACGGCACTTCAATGGGAAAAGAAATAATTGATGGATTTACAATCAGAATGATGTCTAGATTTCTATCCCCATTCCAATTAAATTTATGGCTTGTGGTGGCATTCCTTTGCATAACATTATCGTTTGCGTTAAAACGGTTAAACTACCGGGGAATTTCATCAGAGCTACTGTTCGCCATACTTGTGGAACAGAGTCCAGGAGCAGGATTTCGTAAAGCGGAATTCTTCGTTGGGACTTGGATGCTAGTCACACTTCTCCTCCGAAATTTGTACACTTCTTCAATGTACTCTGATATTTCAACACCACCACCACCAGAATATCTACCCGAATCATTTGAAGATTTGCTTGATGGTGAAGGCGGTTTATCGATTCTTGCATTTTTTCAATTCCAATACAATCATCACCTTCGCTGGTTTGCAATGGACTGCATTAATACAATGAATAACGAAACGTTGACCCAAAGTAAAAAGGGCATTGATTGTGCCCATGGTTGGAACACGGAGGGAATGATGAAACGATCATTTCTCTTTAATTACGCCAGATCAATATATACACACTTTCTGGGGAAATTTACTGGCAAAGATATTGCCGAGATATCTAATGGGCGAATTCGGGCTTCATTCCAAACTACATCGGTTGCGGGAAACCATCAAGGTCAATATAATATTTTGAGGTTTGAACAACCATTTGCTTTGGTTACTGAAATTAATAGCAACGAGGATGTGTACAAATTTCTAGGACCGCTTATGAGCGTGTTGGGGAAACGAGTGATCTATATAAATAATGAAGTACCGCAACATCAATATTGGCATGCAAAAGGGATCAAGGTTTCTAGATCTAACGACTTCTTTGCACCAACCGTGGTCAGGAGTATGGTTGCCTTCGTTGAGTCAGGCATCATGAAGAGGAAGTTTGACTTGCAAGATGTAGTCACATCTTATTCCTGGTTTTTTAATGCTCTTCGCTTACATAAAATTTCGAATGATGTGGACTGGGTAAGATTTATAAGGAAATTAAGACACGGAAGGAAGGAAGATGATGAAGGATGTGGTAGTGGTAATCAGGAGATAGGCCATTATGTTCTGAGGTCGTACAGCCAAGAGGAATGTCAGAGAGAAGCTCCCACTAAATGGATTGAGCTTTACGTAATCTGGGTACTGTTTTCCATTCTTAACACTTTCGCACTGGTTATTATTCTTTGGGAGGTCAACATGGCTTCAAATTGTTTCATGTTTGGTGTTGTCAAAAATCATGCTGTGGAAGCATTAAGAAAAATCAATGAGTTCTTAAGGAGGAAGACTTCATTACGCTTTAAATTATTTATTTATTTGAGAAATTGTCGGCAATAAATTCGTTTCCCAATACTATTTCAAAACTAGTCCTATCCTAAAATTTCCAATCGTGAATCACCTTCAGGGCTAAATATTAAATAGTGTATTTATTTAGGACAAGGTTCAATTAGCTAATATTCCAAATTTATGTTTCGTTTGGAAGGATACATCCAATACAACTAGAGTGCAGCTTTTCAAGTTTCTAAGATTTAAAAACCATGGCAAATATTGCTACATGCGCATACGCGAACCACTGTAATGCTCTAAAATTACAATTAAACGAAGTTGCCTATATTCCTTACGAGTACGCTTCGTCGTTGTTTTCATTTAATTGAAAAAAAAACGATTACATGAAACTAATTACAAAAATTACTATTAATGTTTTGACAAGAAACAAATCGAATAAATAATATTAACTCGTTTCCGATTGTCATGAACGCAAAGAATTTGTTAATACGTAGATATAATTCAATAAAATGTTAAGACCGGTTTTTGAGTTTTGTTTAAAGACACAAGCGTAAAATAATTGGCTTTGGTGTAAATAGGTTAGAGAAATAAAACCTTTTCTGGCAGATATGTTCAAATACAAATACTCAAATACAAATATTCAACAAAAAGTATTGTAATATAAAATACAAACGCCGTATTTACATACCTGAAAAGGAAAAAACCGTTTTTGCAGTGGTTGTTTTTTTGTGACTGCTAAATCAGAAGTACTATGTAAAATTACTATTTTACGAATAGAAACGTGATTTATTATTGATTAAGTTTAAAACCGGATACTGAAATACATACTTAAAAAACAATCAATTGAAGCACATGATATGACAATGTATCGGATACAGATGATCTGGACGTTGATTATAGATTGACCAAATTCCAACGCATAAAAACCTTTTAGCTTATCATTGGTTTATATATCAATTACGCAAATGCAATATTAAAAACCATGTAAAATCTGTCGTTTAAGTACAGCAGTTTATGCACTCTTAGAAAGATGATATCGCTTAGAAATAATCGTCGAATCCTGCAGGAGCAGTGCTGTTCAATTTTTTAATAAGTACTGAATATAGAAGAGAAAATTCCTGCAAGTAACCAACAGCGGAGTTACTGTATTAACTGTTTTGCAGAGTTTCTTTAATTTTTTTCAGATACGCTACCGTATCGCACAGATTTATTATTAACGCAGTTATTTTTTTGGTCTGGAAAAAAACAATTACTTAAAATTAAGAACCACACCATTCGAAAAACAACCACACGCCTTTTTTCTTCGCTCATCCTGTCTTTGAGCAGTAATAAATATGATCAGATATATAACAAGCTTAAAACCAATTACTTTATTTTTTTCTTCCTCCTTACGTGCCTTGATTGCTCTCATGTAGACAATTACCGAATGGGACTAACGAGGAATATCCGCCAACTGCCACATTTTGGAAAGTTGTTATCCAAATTCTGACTACATATTCGAATTCTACGCACAAAATTGTACAGGAAAATTCTGCGGACGCCTTTTTAACGTCCTTTTTGCAATGAAAAACCGGTAGGCCTCATGATGCGCATACACAGCAAATGGCTTTACAAGGGAACATTTCCGAGTGTACCCCCTCAATCGCATATACGAGATATACCATCTAGATCAGCTTTTTACACTGATCTCGAATCTGCTAACGGTTTGCCGTTAAAATTAAAGACAAGTTTTGAATATTAATTTTTTTAAGCTTTTATTATACATTGCAATACAATGGCCGTGGGCCAGTATCACACCATCTCCGAAATTGACCCGCATCAGAAAATATAGTAGGGGCATACACGTCTTTACCGACCTTCCCCCCCCCCCCTACGGGCTTTGTATATTTTGGTGATGCTAGTGATTTTCAATAGTGATGTGATTCCTAGACTAAAGTGATGAAAATTCGGGTCGAAAAATTAAAATTACAATCAACTCCTTCATTTTAACGGCAAACCGTCATCAGATTCGAGATCAGTATAAAAAACTGGTCCAGATGGCATATCCCTTATATGCGATTGAGGGGGTACACTCGGAAATGTTCCCTTGTTAGTTTCACTGTGATTTGGGCATGATGGGAAAAGTGGATTCTTGTGCGTTTTAAATAATAGAAGTTTAACCAATTTTATTTATTTTCTCGGGCGATCAATCGATTTCATGAATTCCTCAATTTAAAAAAAAAGTTCAACAATTAATTTGGTTTAATTTCCTTCCCTAAAGTATGGTAAGAAAAGCTTTAAAAAAGTAAAACAAAAATAATTCACTAATTTTTGGTTGACGTAACCATTTTCCTAATTACCATTGCATTTAATTTCTAGAAAACATTTTTGAAATTCAAGTGCATATTTTTCTACCTAAAAAATAATGGAGAAGGAGAGTAGGCAAGAACTTCAAGTCCACGTATGAGTTTGAATAAAATTATGAGAGTTTAAATGATCACTCGAAAAATTCAAAACAAAACGACAAGTGTTTGTTACGTGTACGGATCATCTTGCCTAACGGATTTTCATTGAAAAAAAAAACGTTAAAAAGGCGTCCGCAGAATTTTCCAATATAATTTTGTGCGTAGAATTCGAATATTTAATCAGAATTTGGATAACGACTTTCCGAAATGTGGCAGTTGGCTGATATTCCTCGTAAGGAGAAAAATTAAGGAATTACTTCAGTATACGGTTCGCCTATTTGGGTCAAACAAATTACATCAATCGATGGGTCGTGACGAGACAGATCGAATGATACCATTCTTGGGTGGCAGGTTTGAAGTTTGCTTGAGTTATGAAGGGTCAAAGTTTGCATTTAAAATACATTGACATGCACTGAAAATAAATGATGTCGTATACATAATAGTCAAAATATGTATTTGACAGTAACCTAACATAATCCAAACAGAGCCTAATCCGGACCAAACCTAACCTAAACCGAGCCCGATCGTGACCTTACGAAACCAAACCTAACCAACGCATTCCGATCTCAACTTAACCAGACCAAACCAATTCAACCCGAACCTATTCGGGACCTAACCAAACCAACCCAATAGAAATATAACCCTTACCCGACCGAGATCAAACTTAACCATCAACGACCAAGGCAAATGGGCAAGAATTTAACATATTTACTATCACACCTATCAATGTATTTCAAATGTAAGCTTTGAACTCGGGAAAACTTCATAGCTGCCACCCAAATGAGGTATCATTCGATTCGACTCGTCGAGAGCTATCGGGTGTTGCAATTTGTTTCACCAAAAAACTTAGCCCGCATACCGAAACACAGCTAAAATTTCGGACAAAAATAATTAAAATTATTGATTTAGATTTTTAGCAACGATTGGGCCAATGACATAATATACAGTTTCACACAGAACATTTTATAGTCGGCTTCGATAAATTACAGTCTCATTACCAGATTTTTCATAGCACCAAGTACCAATAAATTCAGGTGAAAATTTATTTGGTCGTGTTGAAGTGATCGGATTCCTAAAATATAGTGCTAGCTCAACAATGAATTCTAATATATAAAAATAAGCCAGTGGTGAAAAGAATAGCCAACTAAATTGCGACACATTTGAATGACGACATGGCCATCCCCAGAAAACTATATTTGCGTCGCACAATTTTACCTGACATTTGTCTCAGTTTCCTTGCAATTTGTTTGAGCCTGAAGGACGTGAACACCTTTGAAACAATTAATCGAGCGCTTGCACCATTCCAAAACTGTTTTATTCATGTTGTAATAAATCATGTGGAGAATCTACTGGTAAGAACAAATTAAATTATTATTTTGACTGACTTTATGTTTAAATTGGACCGATGTAGAACTAACAATTTAGGTCTGGTTAAAAAATTTGAAATATCATAATGCCGATAACAATACGTCATTTTATTGCTTTTTAGAACATTTCCTCCGTAAGCGGATCATACGAACTTCCACCTTTTCAGCATCCACTGGTGATTAGCAAACATCACTATTTCATTTACGAAACGAGCATGGAAACAGCATATTGTGCGGACATGATAATGGATCTGGAGGACCCGGAAGTGATGTATTCAAAGGAACCCAGGATATTTTTTTTAAATTGCTCTGTAGTCGTCTATATTGATTCACCAGTATGTCATGGACCAAGTGGGGCGGAAAATCCCCCACCAAACTTCTTCTATGGACTGCGGTTTAAGCAAGACTTTGAAAATCTGTTAAGCTCAGTGGCTACCAACATATTCATAGTTCACTTGACAAATCTAACCACTTCAGAAATTGGTAACCAACATAACTGCATCCATGTGTTTGACATTTGGTGGCAAAGTTTTGAAGATGGTCCTGTTATGGCATACCCAACAAAAGTTCAGTTTTACATTCTAGAAACTTTGCAAGATTGATTTCACCTCGATGATTTTGGAGTAATCTTGACATGTCCTGATTGGATTGCTTACAACTATTTCGTTTCACAGCATTGCTCGTACGTTAGGGACGGTAAATTAAATATGAATAAGTTCGCTTTATATGACGAGTGTGTCATACAATTCGATAAATACCTGTTCTTTCAAGAAACGCCATTCCCCATTAATTTATTTCCATCGCCAGAAAATATTATTGACTTAGGACACCGTCTTTGCAATGGTAGGGCGTTACTGTGGACTGCCGTTACCCCAGATGATTTGCCGGTTATGGCAAGCAAACCAGATTATTTAAATGATCAAAGAAGCAAAGTGCAAACTCTTTCCCACATATTTGCAAGAATTATTCTGAAGAATATTTCATACGACGAGCAATTCTATCAATCAAATTCAGGCTTGCTTACATATTATATCAACACTCATTATGACGTTAGAAGACCATGGAAACTATCTTCTGCTATTATATATTGGCAGTCTGACACAGTATGCAATGAAAACTTATAATGTAGGCATTCTAAGTCTTATAAGTTATTCTTGGCAAAGCGATCAAGTTCATTTTGTGATGTGTTCTCAAAGAGACTATACTGGTTTTCTCTATTTTCTTGGCTACGTCTCTGCGTTTGAATGGGAAGTGTGGCTTGCACTGTTGATAGCTTCATTTGTTAGCGCCATTACTCTTCAAATATGTGCAAGCCTTAACAAAACATGTGATAAGGTTGCGATTTGGAAAGCGTTCTATGGCATTGTTATAGCATATGACATTTTAATTGATCAAGGAACTAGTTCTATCCGAAAAAAATAAGTGGTTGTTTGGCTCATGGGTCATAGCAGGAATTGTTTTAAGTAATTCATATTTTGGCGATAACATTAATAAATTAACAGCACCAATATCTACGAAATTTCCAGATACGTTTGATGAAATGCTTTCTAGTCATGTTAATATACATTCACCAATGGATATCAGTGCGTCAATCCAAAGAATGTTACAGATCCTTTCTTTTGACAATGAAACCATTTTTAAAACCGTTTCTATCGAAGAAAAAATGGAAGTAGATTACCTTACAAATCTAAGGCAAACAATTTTTAGACTACTTTACAACTTGCGGAATAACTTAACTAATTACAGACACGCGTTTACAGAAATTTTTCCAAATACTTATCGTGAATTTGTGAGTAAATTAAAAGGCGCTGAAGAATATGTCCATTTCATATCAAGTTGCAAAGAAGAGGTTTACGTTGACACATTACCAGAAGTGCTTAAAGTAGAGCTAAAGACCAAGGAGGTTATACATCAACATAACACAGTCAAAAATTCTGTTATTTTTAAGTCGCAGAAACCGTTCGGGCAGCTGTATAATAATGTTTTAATTACCAATCTAAGGGTCCAGATGTCGAAATTTATTTTGCGAACATTCCTCTTTCAACAGAGTGGAATTTCTGAGCTTTGGCAAGCATATAAACTAAGAATAGAAACGTGGAATGATACGGTAAGAAGCGCAAAGCTAAATACAGACGATCAGTTTTTTCCGGCGAAATTGAGTGGAAATATTGTTGTAGTATTTTATATACATTTCATTTTCCTTGCAATTGTTACAATATTTGCAGTTTTGGAGTGTCTTTACAACCAAAAGTTCAGACAAAGGCTTT
The DNA here is from genome assembly GCA_027743895.1 of Seira musarum. Classification (NCBI taxonomy): domain Eukaryota; kingdom Metazoa; phylum Arthropoda; class Collembola; order Entomobryomorpha; family Entomobryidae; genus Seira; species Seira musarum. The sequence continues at coordinate 15,612 of JAHZMX010005124.1, forward strand.
ATGAATTTACATTAAGGGCACCTCGGCATTTCTGTTTTATTTTGAATCAACTTTATTTTACGATGAAGATATTTTGTACAAGTATAATAATTACTTCAAAGCCGGCTGGACATCGTGTTAGCAATCGTAACGTGAAACTAAAGCGTGTTAGAAGACCCACATGGCAAACCAGAGTAAGTAACTTTTAAAATCACACATGAATTTCATTTCATAGGTACTACATTTCATAAGTAATTACATAAATGTTTGGCCATGAAATAAATGTGCACTGAAACACAAACTATAAATATTATTATATTTATTACGATAACTGGGTAATATAATTTACAATTTAAACAAAACTACTTTTGCTCAATAAAATAAGAAATTTACGATTTAAAAATAAGTACGATAAAATGTTCGATAATTTGTGATTAAATGTACATTAAAAATTGATTTTTATAAAAATAAAACAGTATTTTAAAAAACTGCACGTTTAACTTCTCAACATTGTTTGTTCCACAGTAGTAATTTTTTTGGGCGTGACTTTTGTTCCAATTAACTTCATTGCCTTATGATTTTTGCGATAAAGTTTAAAGATATTTTTCATTCATTTACTCAATCATTTATCCATGCGTATGAAATTCAATCGAGTCAATAAATTTTATTCTTCCGACCTTTGAAATCTTTAAAGATTTTTTTATGCTGGAGCGAAACTTAGAGTTTTGTTCTAGCTGTGACTAATAAATTTAATCTCTTGAAACGGTATAACTTATCCCCACCATTGATCAAATAACTTAATGCTGATGGAACGATTAGGAATTGTTTAGATTTGGTGTTGTGATGGCATTGAATTGGAACCCTTCTTTTTCATCGTTAAAAGACCTTGACTAGCGAAGCGGTTAATTTAATACATATCAACTCGGTCATTTGGTTAGAATTCCTTTGATGATACAATTTGGTTTAAATTATAACAGAAAAAGGTTTCTTGGACCGGATATTCCGCGTGCGGAATAACAACATACATAAGTTCAATTTAAAGTATTAATATTTGAATAACGTCTTAGTTGGACTGCGTTAAATAGTGAGATTATGTAGTTATTAAAGGTAATGAAGGTACATTAACATACGTAATTGGTAGACTTAACCCTACAACTTGGTGTCTGGCCTTCATTCAAACAATAATTAACGAGTAATGGATGATTCATGAAAAACTCGACTTCATAAGCTATAGGGACAAATAAGTACAAAAATTACTTCTGATAGACGTAGTTTTGGTTGGGGTACACA
>JAHZMX010005125.1:0-10819 GCA_027743895.1 Seira musarum
CTGTTGCAGTACAAATGAAATGAACATGAACAGGAGGGCATTTACATTTCAAGCAAATGCAATGTTTGGCATCTTTGTATCTTGGAAACTTTAGGATTGATGGTATCATGTCGCGTGGTTCCAGTTCCAGCCGCAATGCAATGCAATATGCAATGCTTTTCCATTCCATTCCAGAGAGAGGGAAAGCTACAAGCTTACGAGGATGTTGACCAAGCTATGCTTATTTTTGGAAACACTTTTTTATAGTGTCACCTTCAACACTATTTTTATGGCAGGTCAGTGGACACTGTAATTTTTTTTTTTTTTGTTTTAATAAACTTTATTAAACCAGAAAAAAAATAATTTTATTACATAGATGAAATCTTCATTTCACACTACAGCAGGTGGGTGACTCCCTTTAACCACGACCTTTGGCCCATTTTCATTGGGCAAAATGTCGAAACTGAATGCTTCGGTGGGTACTCCAAGAGTCACGCAAGCATTTGGAATGTCCACAATACTGGCAACATGAGCTTCGGTGGGGCAGGCGGAGAGGAACAAGTAGGCTTGTTCTCGGGTGTATCCAAACTTTGTCAGATATTCGATCGCTGTGAGACACGCCTGTCGGAAGGAGAGGGACGCATCGAGAAAATGTTGTTTTCCCTTCTCATCGACAGAAAGACCTTCGAATGTGAGATATTTCGAAAATCTAGGTTCCACAGGGCCCGGTAGGAACATTGGAGCGCGTTTCAAGCCGTACAGGGCCATTCCATTTTTGATAACTTTTGTTTTTACTGTGATGATCCCAGATGTCTCAATTCCTCCACACAGCTAAACAAAAAAAAATTAGAAAGATGAATTCGTCGGAATGCAAAATTAATTATACATGCTTATAAATTGCTCACGGCTATTTCTCCATCGCCCTCAGAGAAGTGAATATCCCCCAGAGATAGGTTTGCCCCTGGAACATAAACGGGAAGCCATATCTTTGACCCTCTATGCAAATTCTTAATGTCCGCATTTCCACCATGTTCTCTTGGTGGGATGGTTCTCGCAGCCTCTTTCCGAATCTTCTCAGCTTTGGCAGGATCTTTCTCCAGTAATCCCAAAAGAGCTCCTTTTGGATGTGGTAACACAGCCATGTGGGAGCCATTCACAGGATCCGACTTGACCAACTCCCCTTCCCTACGATTCCACTCATCAAGCAACTCTTGAGATGGCGCAGTTGCCACAATTCCTGGATGAATCATTCCAGGGAATCTCACTCCAGGAATGTGCCTACTCTTCACGTAAATCCCTTCAAAATCCCAGATTGCTTTAGCAGGTTTCGTGAAGAGATCTCCAAGAAAACCACCTCCGCCATTTTCCACAGGCATGATAGCCGTGTGACCCCAAGGCATATCAGGATGGGGTTGGATGTCCAACAGTTCCACCTCAAGAATATCACCTGGAGCTGCACCTTCAACGGCTATGGGGCCGGAGAGGATGTGACCAACAGAAAGATCCCATTGATACGCGTCGTCGATGCTGTCATCGTTTTTGACTTGGCCACCACCCCAATCGTAGCACTCGATCTTGAAGACATCTCCCTGCTTCACTGATACAACTGCGGGGATGTCAGGATGATAACGGTTATGGAACTGATGTCCGGGAACGTCCCATGGTTTTTTCGATAGATCAACTTTGATTAAAGTTGGAATCATTTTTCACTTTCAAATTATTAAAGTTTTTCCTTGAAACGATCGGAGGTGGTTTGTGGTGTGGGCAAAACTGGAGATAGAAATGACACCTTCTGTCATGTCACATTAGATGTTATAAGGAAAAATTACGCGTGCACATATGAAACTCATTAAATTCCAACACTACGAGCATGGTGTTCTTGAGGCTATTCAAGTTATTCATGAGCTTGGCCATCCATTACATTGCATGAGAATAACAAAAATTTTATGATTGGAGATACATTAACATAGGCAGACTTGCTTGAATAAAAAACTGGATTCGAAAAGGATGGCCTGGAGAATTTAAGTAGAACATATCCTGCATGCGTGACTGGAGTTGATTTTTGAAGGTTTTTGTTTTGATGAATGACAATGCAATGTGGTGGCTATGATATGATCCACATGGTTTGTTAAACAAACTTTGTTTAGGTAAATTAATGAAACTGACAGTTGTTATAGTTGTAGCTGTGCCACTAAAACCCATTTCATTTTGATGATGTGATTTTATCACCCAACCCATCCTGTTTCCAACTCTCTGGAGGAAGGTCAAACAACATGAGTAGAAAACGAGATTGGTTTGGGTATAAGCGAGGAGCTATATAAAAGCTTTTCCAGATGTCATACCTATTTAATGAGCCTTTTATCGCGGTTGTGTTGCGTGCAATGGAAAAGTGTTAATTAAGACTTCTTTTCTGATGAATTCATGACGAGTAGCCAGAAGTCATTAGGTTTTTTCATGGGTACCTAAATAAAAACATACACGGATTTTTGTAATCAAATTCAATCTATTTTCTATTGTCAAATAAGGAAAGGTGTATGTATTTCAATGCAGTGATTAAGGTAAATTCGTTTCAAGAATTGAAACATGCATCATTATTGCATTAGAGAAAAAATATGTTAGGCCGTTAGGAAGGGGTAATAAGGTGCTTGAAATCCGCGATTCAGGAGAACTCCGGAAAATTTTAGGTATTTCGTAGTTTACAGTTCATAAATGGAAGCACGCACTTTGTTACCTAATAGCATTTTCATAATCATCATATTATAGATGACGCTTACATAATTCCGTCTTAATTGCACCCAAATAAACGTAAAAAAGAAACATTTAAAAAATATTTCCGATTTAAGTTTTCACCATAAATATACGAGTCTAATTAGTAATCGGTTTAGTGGCGATAGTGGTAGAAATTCGCATTAAAATGTTATCACTATTTCCCCAAATCTTGAAATTCAAGACTACGCTGCACATACAAGTTTCATGCAAAATATTTATGCATGGAAAAAACGCAAACCGGCGGGCCCGGGACGAACGAACGCAGATCTGAGCCTGAACGCTATTTCGTACACACAAAGAACGAGTTCTGTAATAACTGACTTGCTTTGTTCAACAAACATCGAGTCCAATCCTGTCCTGAGTCCCGCATGCATATTGTACACTCACCGTTCGGTTCTTATGCGGACGCCAACCAACCCAAACAACAGAGACCAGACCATAGTTATAGCTAGGTATACCATAAAGGCATTTTTACAAGGGAAAGCATATATTACAGAGCATACCCATTATCATGATCATGTAAGCATGTGCATGTGTTTCGTGATCGTGTCGTGGGACTGGGGACGAGAAACGAAATGTTTCCCGACACAAGAAAGACACAAACATAACATAAGACGGACTATGGCCAACACTTTAAACTGAACACGAGAGCCAACCAAACAACAAACGCAGCAAAACACCGCACCAGCCAGAAGCGAGCTGGAATCTATAGCGTCAAAGTCTGAATCAAAATCAGCCCTTCTTCTTCGAGAGGTAGAAAACAAGAACAACAAGAAGAGGTGTGACGCAGCAGTACATAGCAAATATTTTTTTCTCCAGTCCAGGCCAGGTATTTATACCGATTTCCAGTTCTCCAGAAAATATTTTTTTGAAATAAAAGTAAGTGAAGTTTTCAGTTTTATGCAAATTACTGGCGGTTAGGTGTTTGCTCATAACTATATCTTCTTCATTTCTGTAGGAAGTGATTAAAAACGTCTTACAGTTGGAGGGAAGCTTTCAGGATTTTGAAAATGACTGAAATCATCGATCTCGCTACCCTAGCTAATTTGGGTCAGCACTTTGCAAATCTGGAGGATGTGGCGGAACTCAGAGCGTCCTTACTTTTGATTCAGAATGACCTGTCCCTTATCAAAAATTTTTTGGCAAATCAATTTGGTAAGAAGGAAGAATGAATGAACATATGTGAAAATGGAGGGAATCTTTAGTTCTAAATTATTTGAATCATTTGATTTTGGTTATTCTTAGGAGCGGACTTTGATGCGGAAATCGCGGCAGAAAACTATGAAGAGTTGGAAGTTTACCCAACCGCAAAAAGAATGAGGGGGCAAAGTACAAACGTAAACTCACCTGCCGCCGGTGGAGAAGGACGGCGATTTCTGAATGCTCAAGTTCACGTTTCTCAAGTACAACAAGCACAAACTCAGAATAGAACTCAGAAGCCACCTCCACTCCAACGCTTCACTGTAATCAACTCAAGGGGTAGCTCAGCGAACGGTAATGGTAGTGGGACCAGTAGCGGTGTCAGTGTCACTAACAGATTTATCAGTAGACCAAATGGAAATGGTGCGGCGGCATCTCAAGGAACTTATGGAACAGGAGCTACCGGAGGAACGGAAAAGTTTCATAGGAACTTTCTGTCCATGAGTTCACTCAAAAAACCGGCTTCTAGCAGTGCCGGGGCAGCAGAGACGTTGAAGAAATTGAATCAGAATCCAAATGTGAAAGTGGAACCTCAGACCACTGATAATGGGAGTAGGATGCCGCCTCTTAAACTTGCAACTGTGAAAGATGGTTAGCTTTTTTTCCTTTTTTTTTTTTTTTGAGTTTTTATTTTATTTTTTGTTAAAATCTTGGGATCAAAACTGAGAAATTCTTTTTTGTTTTATGAACAGAAGAAGTTTACTATAATGACGGTACTGAAGTCTACGACGAGAATGAAGAAGCGGAAACTGGGTACAATGAGGATGATCAAGCATATGACGAAACTGGTCAAGTTGGAGAAGGCGAAGAGGTGGAGGGAAACTACGACCAAGGTTTTTAATATCTCAAATTAAAAAAGGATGTTTATTACACTTTACAATTTAATCTGATTGGCGATTTCTGCTTTCGTTTAATTTTTTAGCTGCTTACGAAGGTTATGTAATGGAAGATGGGAACGAAGAATACGAGGTCCAAGAAGAAGATGGTCTAGTTTACGAAGAAAATTATGATGGCGAAGAGCAGGATATGATTGGTGAGATGAGCAACAAATTATTCATTCTTTTCGAATATTTTATGTATAATATAACTTTATTTAATTTTAGATCCCAATCAAATGATGGAATATTCAACACCTTCTCAGTCTAACGTCACTCTTCGTTCAACGTCCGCCGCCAGGTCAAACAACAAAGCAGCATCAAACTCAAAGAAGGTTGAGCGTAGGATATCAATGCCAGCAATCAGTGGTCAGGAAGACCCAAACTTTCTCAAGAATTGTAAGATATGTCACGAAGACATCCCGTCCTTTGCTCTCTTCAACCACGTCGTTAATGATCACTATGGCGGGGATGTGCCGACATGCAAAATTTGTAAAAAGACATTCACCTACAAGCAAGGATTGATCTCACACATGCGATATCACGACGTTCAAAAGTATGACAAGGCTTGTTCCTACTGTGGCAAGAGGTTCATCCGCCGCTCCGATGTGATCATTCATGAACGACGCCTCCACACTGGAGAAAGGCCCTACTTGTGTCCTGCACCACAATGCAATCAGGGATTTGTTAGGAGGTATTGTCTCCTCACACACATCAAAACTAATCATGGCGAACCGTACATGTCACAGGTTATGGCTCAATCGACGCGCCGGAAATCGAGTTAGATTTTTTTTATTCGCTTACTTATGTACGTTAGACAAGTTCAAATCGTTTAATGAATTGAAGTACATCTTCTCAAGTCGGAAGTAAAAAAAAGTATAATTTTTTTAGTACTTTTATCGTCAATTAGTGGAAGCAATAATGAAGTAGAATTTTAGGATTTAAGATTAATCACGCCGAAGTCGAATCCGCGTCAAAATGATAATGCATACAACTTAATTTCGGTTGATAATTGTAAATACTTGCATGTCATCCTAGCGTGTTTAGGAATTTTCAAATGAGCTCTATTTAGTTAGTTACGTCATACATACCTAAAATAGGTACATGACGTAGATGACGTTTAAATGTGATTTGTGATTTATGAATTTTATGATGTATCATAAAAATGTTCTTTTGTTTCCTGTTCTTGTTAATTATGACTTGACTCTCTGTCCTGATAATTGCAAAGAAATGCGTTGTATTTTTTACTCTTGATAGTTTTTATGAGTTATTCAAAACAAAGTATTTTGTTATCCTAATACCCATGTAGTTTTTTAAACAAATATATGTACTAAAGTACCCTGATTATATGATCATCATGTTTTGTGATTTACTTAGAATAAAAGAAGTGAACGTAGAAAAACTTTATTTAAAATACATATGACATAAATGCATTTTTATGAAAGCAAGTAAACAAACGAGCAAATTTTTTTAATTCAAAGCGACTTGATAACATTTTATTTGCAATTTCATACACTCTTTAATTTTTAATTAATTTAATATCATACATAATTAATAGTGTAATGAATCGTATACTTAGAATCCTACTTTGCATTGACTAAACACAACACAACAACCGTGCATAAAACCAAAAAAGCTACAGCTACGGTGCAATCGGTATTTAGTGTGCAGAATTATTTTTGAAAAATCCAAAAACAAATATATTTTTTTGTTGACTATTTTTTCATTTTATTTTGGTTTTTGTTCTATGAACATCAATGACGAATTGAATTGAATGACCTAGAAAAAATGCACAAAGAATTTCTTTAGGAATTTTAGTGCGTACTTCATACATTAGTTAACATTTAATTTTGGTAACAATAATTTTAATGTGGCAAATAACAAACATTTACACGAGTACACAACCTATTTTTATGTGATCAACTACTCATAATAATACCCTATAACATAGTCTATTTTCTATACACAACAAGAGATGGCAACGAAGAAGAATGAATTCGTCCAAAGTCAATGGGTACGAAATTCATTTACTATTATTTACGCTATGTACTACAATAGTTAATATAGTACCTATTCAAAAATGTAATAATAATAACGTTTTTAGTGGCACTTCAAATACCAATCAACCAATACTGCTTGTTCCTATTTACATATTTTACAAGATTTTTTTTAATTTCTTCATAAATATCCACGGTTCTTGGAATGTAATCAGATATCGATATCTAAGGAAAAAATCTCAACGACTTATTGTATCGTTTATGGTTCGTAAATTAATCATACCTGAGCTCTTGTCCCTAATAATGCTGAGCTGAGATGCGTAAAAAAGCGAAATGATGATTTCATCAATATGACAGAAGATGATAAAGATGAGATGATGAGAATGAGATACAAAATGATAAAAGCCGACATGACAGAATGAAAAAGTGATGTAGTAGATGTACCCTGATTGGAAGTTAATGAATATGAATGTCAGTTTTCCCCTGCAAATCCCTAACAAGCTATTTTAACCTAAATTACGTCGTATACATTATGTCATGAAAATTTGTCATCTTTTCAGTGGTTATCGTACAAGTAGAGCAATTAGCGTACCCTCAAGGCCTTCATGAAAAACAAGTTATGAAGGAAGTGACATAACAAAAATTGGTACCAGATTAATTATGTCACTTCCATCATGTTCTTTGCTCACCCGGGTGAAAATTGGCTCTGACTAATGGAACGCTAATTGCTCAATTTAAATTGTTTGTACGATAACTACTGTTTCTTAAGACTAGACTACACGTGGCCTGACCTTAACATAATATGACCTACCTAAATACGTATTTGGCTTGAATTGCAGATTTTCAACAAAATGATTGCATAAAGTTTCACAAGACTAAAAATTAAACTCAAAATAAGTATTTGGCGAGACCAACTAAATCTGACAATGACCATGACCCAGTTGTCTGTCTGGAAGTAAATTAAAATATCTAATCTAGACGTAAGCGCATTTTGCTTTTTTGAATCATAATTAAACTGAATCGAAAGTCGAGTCGAGAGCGGCCTTAATTTGATGCAATTATGATTATGCAGGTACCTAAAAATGCTCGGTAATACTCCTTCTTGGCAAGAATGGTTACTGTTACTACTTACTGATATGGATGAAATACGAGCGGGTTTGGGTTTCGTAATTGAAAGTAATGTCGGTAGCAATTGAAATATCTTAACATGTCTAATTTCCTTCTGAGCTAAATGGACCCGTGGGTTGATGAATTTGAAGAAATTGGAGATGTTAAGGGGCTACTGCTACTATTATTTGTTATCGGCGATGATGAAAGATGATGCGCGTGATGACGATGAGGTGAGATCGGAGTCATCGGAGAAGATGGATTTATGGGGGAATGTGAGCCTTGCTCATCTATCCAAGTTGAGGCTGTGGAGGAAGGTGTCGAGCCACGGCGGTGTCTCAAGGATTCATTACTGTTCATATTGGTGTCCTTATTACCATTACCCATGAGATATTTTGTGGATGCAGTGGAGGATGAAGAAGATTGTGGTGGATGAACAATGGGAGTGGACGACTTACTTTCAGTGAGGAAATGAGAGGCAAGATGTAACTGGAAGTCGGCACCATTGTGAAACTTTTCTCGGCATATGACACAGTTATACTCGAATTCGGGTGTGCGTACGAGCTTTTTGTGTTCTGAAAATAAAGTAAGCAACTTTTATAAGAACTTGTTCAAAGCCACTTGATCATTTTAAAAAAATTATGTAAATACATACCTTTAAATGCCAAATTCACTGGCTGATTGTTGTTTCTCTCGTCCACGAAATTCCCACCGTTTACGTTTGTCAATGGTAATTTCTCCTTCTCCTCTGATGACAGCGGTCCGTTACTTACAACAGAAGAGGGTTTGAAGATCCACTCCCTCAATTCCACGGATGGTGAAAGACACGTATTTCCATTAGTCCCCCCGACATTTTCTTCTCCATTACTTTCTCCTTCCTTTTTCAAGTCTAGAGAAGCGGGATTCCTAGACTTGGAACTTTTGGCACCTTTTCCTTCTCCCTTTGCCCCACGAGTACCTCCAACGTCTCGTGACCTAACAAAGAAAGTGGAAATGCTTAATTAATTTTTTGAATACATAAAGCCAGATTTGATTTTAGAGTAAACTTTTCTTACCTGGATCCCAATAGCAGTTTCCTCATATTTACAATCCTCATCTTTTCCCAGACTCAGTTTCTCTGAACTTATTTCCCGTATATCCCGAATGATAGTTCCAGACACAGGCGATGACTTGTGCTCATCAAACTGTAGACGACGAACAGCCTTGGACTTTCTCGGAGGCTTCATCAGTCCCTTCTTCCCTTTAGAATTGGGAGGGGCTGACTGAGGAGGGGTGCTATTTACATTGGATTCGTCCTTCATCTTAAATAAATAAAGATAAAGGTAAAATAATTAATGCAAAGGAATGCAACGTTTGAGTAAAAACATTTAACTTAATTGAGCATGATTGATTGATTACCTGTGCCTTGTTCAATCTGCCGGTACTCATAGTTTTCCTTAACGGTTGCAGTTCCGGAGTTTGTAAAGGACTTGCCCGCTTCCGACCTGTCATCGTCATCGACGACAAATCTTCAGCACCCATGAAAGCAGCAACGGGACTCCTCAGTAAACCTCCAGGGCTTACAAGATATTTCCTTATAGCGTTACCCCTATCGCTCATGATCGAGCTTTTGGTGGTCTTCACACTCAAGTCAAGGAGACCATGCTCATCCTGATACTCTTCCTCTTCAACCTCACGCTTTGGAAGCAATGGCATCCTGTTGCTTCTTCCAAGAGCAGNACCTGTCATCGTCATCGACGACAAATCTTCAGCACCCATGAAAGCAGCAACGGGACTCCTCAGTAAACCTCCAGGGCTTACAAGATATTTCCTTATAGCGTTACCCCTATCGCTCATGATCGAGCTTTTGGTGGTCTTCACACTCAAGTCAAGGAGACCATGCTCATCCTGATACTCTTCCTCTTCAACCTCACGCTTTGGAAGCAATGGCATCCTGTTGCTTCTTCCAAGAGCAGCAGGAGAAACATCGGGCGTATTTGTTGTCGCAAGTATCCCCATATTCTCCCTTTGATGGTATCTGGCTGCTGCTGCTGCATATCCAGTGGGGGAATGCATTTTCAACAGGTCTGAATCGGAAATTTTGGAGGAAAGCTTGTTGGATGCCGATGGAGTTGCAGTTGCTGCTGCAACAGGGGAGAAAGCAGATTTGATTTTATGATTCCCCGTTAATGCCAACGGCATCACAGATGATGTTGGGGGACTCAAGAGAGCTGCTTGTGGATGATTTTGATGATGATGGTGGTGGTGACCAAGCATTGCTTGCATGATTGCATTTGTGGTAGCTGCTGCTGCTGCAGAGGAATTCTGGTGATGATGATGTTGCTGATGATGATGACTAATGTGGCTTCCCAATTCCTGTTGCTCCTTCAGCTTTAGTAATTTTGCCCAATGAAATATCGCAGCAGGATGAAGCAGTGGAGGGCTTGACATTCCTATCGCTGTTGCAGCTGCGACAGCCGCTGATGAGGTGAAGTCATTCAACAAAAATGAGCGATTTGCAATCGCTGCAGCCGCAACTGAGGGTGATAGCAAAGACGCTGAGGAAATGGATGACGCCACAGAAGACGAGGATGATCCTGATGCCGAGGGACATAGCAATGAGGATCCTGAGTAGTGATGGGGAATGTGAGACGGAGGTGACACGAGCGAGGTCGGTGTGGGGATTAACAGCTTCGAAAGGGAAGCTTCCATTTAACGTCCGTTATATCTGATCTAATGTCAACAGATAATAAATAAATAAATTTGTTTAGCAAAAGCAACTCAATCCACAATCACAAAGTTAAAAATTCCAAAGCACGGATGCCCTAACTGTAATAATAGTGCATGTTTTATGATGTTGTGGCAGTTGGCAATGGCATAATCGGTATTCCAAGAAAAATGATTAATGGATTA
>JAHZMX010005126.1:0-33607 GCA_027743895.1 Seira musarum
GCTCCATCGCAAATGTTTGAACAAGCGGATGTGAAACGAGTTTGCACCTTTTCAATTCAACTTACACATATCCGCTTTCATTGCTGTCATCTCTTATTAGTTTCACACAGACTTTTCTCTAAGTTGCTGTCAGAACTTGTTGATTATATACTTGTTTGCACAGGAACATTTCCGGCTTGTTTGCGCTACTCATTCTTGCCTGAAATGAAAATCTTTTGGAATGTTCATTCATTCGTATGGTAGCTAACTTTTTTTGCAATGGTTTCTTTACTTTTGTACTTAATTGCGACCAAATTTCCGTTGTGTGAAGTTTTAGTCTTAAGTAGGTACACGATTCAAATGTCATGTTCAACAGGATGAAACAAAAGATTTCTTTTAAAAAATATCTGCTGGTAGCTACTCGCATGATTAGATTGCATAATATGTTTCTACGCTGCAGTAGAGAGCAATCTGGAAATCTTAAGTCTTTTTAAACTTACGCTGCAAAAGACTTTCCCCAACTTTTCTTTATACTTTCCCTCGGGATTCTAAGATCACTAGCGAATGGTGAACAAAATTGAGTTGAATGCTCTGCCTATAGTAACTTTTTGACCTGATTTAATTTTCTAAACCCCGCTGAGAAATGTCTTATCTCTCGAGTTATGTAATAATGTGTACTTCACAAAAAGAAATATATGTAAATCGCCTTTAAAGCATACATTTTTCATTGGGAATTGTCTCGTATTTTATCTGGAAGGCACTTTTTCTAGATTTCTCTTTTGTTTTTCTTCGAAAATATTGATTTTATTTTTGATACATGGATATATCCATTGTAGACGGTGAGTGCTTCAGTCTCGAGGGACTTCATGAAAATTGAATTAGAGCTGCCATGCGAAGGGAAAAAATAAGTAAGTTCGGGAACAATTGCTTTGGTTGCGAAGAATAATAATGGAGCAGTAGCTTGTTCAGGTACAGTTTATTTTTCCACTTTCACTTCGTGTTCCAGAAATGGAAGAAATAGCATAGCAGTAGGAATTAGGATTAGATCGGTCTGCGGTCCATCGTGACATGAGAGAATACAATGCAATCGAATTCTTTTTCTTTTCTCTTACATTCCTTTGTGTAAGAAGTTAGATCGAGATGGTTTTGACATTGTTTTTATCTTGAAAGTGCTGATAGAGAAGGACTTCGTGTTTCTTCATTAATTTTATGTCGTGCGCAGTATGGTTCTCAGATATTTTTGTTAGAATTTTGAGCTCGTGGCGGTAGCATTGTCCTAAAGGTGGAGGACCTATAGGAATGAGTAAATTGAATTAGTGTAAGTTAAAAGCTTTCTACTGCACACCATCTCAATGATTTTGTCTTGTTCCATTTTTAGGGGGGTTCTTCAAGATGACCTTAGGAAGGGAGGATTGAAGAAAAAAACACAGCTTCTCACAATAATTTGTATACTTTCTCATCTCAACGTTCTTGTAAATGTAAGAGTAAGAAATAATTTCCACAAATCCCGGACGACGATGCGTAACATATGTACGTTCTCAGCCCTTGAATTACGACAAATGGTCTAAGCGAAAAATTTGTCCTAAATTCTGTTTCAAAGTCTATACATGCATGTATAGAAGCCAATTTATATTTAACAGATGTAGTGTGCGCCTCGTTTTACATGAAATAAAATTAATGCATCAGGAGATCCAACTTTTAAGAAGACGGAAAGTTCAAGAATAAAACCGCAGCCCTAGATTCAAAGACTTGGTTCGCTTGATGCAGACGAAACCGCATTTTCCCCAGCGTTTTACTTACCTTCGTCATTTCCAAATGAAGCGAAAAGATTGATACCCCTGAGGCTTTTCAACTGAACTGTAATATGGACATTTGATGCATTGTTCTAGCTTCTAGCTGTGCATCATAGCACAGTTAGAAATCTTGTAGCTCCGGTTCCACGTTGTGATCTATTTTACTACCAGCGGCACATTCACATAAGTAAAAAAGTAAATAGAAAGACTTCAGATGTTAATTAAATTAACCTTTCTCTTGTCCCGACTAGACCAAAACGTAGGCAAAAATGCAACTTCCACTGCGATGCGCCACACTTGTGCGACATACATTATGTAACGCTGTCTTTACCTCCGGGATGTTTAGAACAAATAGAGAGTGCGATGTCTGTCAAGTTTTCACACCGTGAAAATAAAAATGCTTTCACTGCTGGATAGATGGATGATAAATGAACAGAAAAAACCAGAACTCACACGATATATTTGTTTATTAAAGTTAATTTAAGTGCTCATACAATAATGATTAATGACAATAAAAGGAATTTACAAACTACAAATAATTGCACCATCAATTACAAGTCAAATTTGAACACAACATCCACCTTTAAAGGTTATAAAGCATATGTACATACATACTTGTACCTTAAATATATTACATATTAAGTCAAACTATTTACTACTATGCAATTAGTCGAAGCCAGCTAAAGCATTGAAGTTGATTAATTACCCCCTTCTTTCAATTATGTTGAAAATCAAACATTTAGAGTGAAATAACTAGGAATTATACATAGTAGTGCAGAATAAATTTGATGACTATTAGTTCTAGTACTTTTGTAAAATGTTAAGGAATGTTATTAATGAATTATGAGTAAGAATATAGAAATAACATTGATTTGATAAATTATACACAAAATCAACCTACAATTGTGTTCCGAAAATAACAACCGCGCGCACCCTTACTAACCTGTCATCTCTCGTTACTTTTGTTTCATATCCCAACTTGATAGTACTTATCCTATAAAATATCCGATACATTAATACCACATGTAGATGAAATTGTTAATAGAATATTTTCCCGTCTACCACACATTAGTACGAACAATAAAGTCTCTTTGTTTACACGGCATGAATATAAACAACCTTATCATCCTCAGAGAAAACTAACACTTAAAGCATCTACGTTGTTTTTAAATTCAGATATGATTGTGATTCATCAATCGGTTTTACTTGCATTCCCGCTCCAGTTTACTTATCAGCACCACTTTATTTAAAGCCTAAAGCCAATAATCATCAGTAACAAGTCTCAATTAAGCGGAGAGGTTATTATAGTCTTAAAGATTAGAGGTAAATAGGAGAGATCTAAATATATCCGTCCACACATCAGATTCACTTTCAGTTCAAAGAGATGATCAGAGCTACTATAATGTTTCACTCGTCAAAAACAGGTATCCGTCTACACAGGTCAATGCCTTACTTCATTTACTCCATTTCGCATATATTTCCTCACATTTTTTAAAGTATATTTTTAAGAAAACTTGGTCTAGGGAAGCTAACTGATTATTTAATCATTATTTTTGTTTTTGAATACTGCTAAATATTAATGACACCCAATGCTAATGACATGTGAAGAAAAACTTATTTTAAACCTTGTTATGGGATGTACTTTGGCATACTTAGCTGACAAGTAAACGTGATAAGGATTATATTACCATCTTCTAACTTTGATTCCCTTTTACTTATACAGAGGATGAAGGGTATACACTTCTCATATAGTAAAATTAATTAGCAGAGTATGAAACTTCTTTCAGAGCGTTCCTAAATAGTTAGCTTAAAATCTTAGCACGTCGACATTATAATGCTTTGCAACATTTCCAATTAGTTCATTTTTAATTTCCTCACGTCTTCATCTGTTTATCAGGTAAGGAAAGAAGTCAAGTCATAACCGTTTAGAAAGTTTGCGCTCTCGGAAATGTAGTTAAGTATTAAGTATTTGTATTTCGTTTTCCTGACACATGAGTCTGACATGTGTTGAATTTTGAATTATAACTCAGCATCATCAACCGTAAACGCTAGAGTGAGTTCTATTTCATTATGTTTCATAATAAAGGGCATAAGGTACTTTACACTTTTAGCGTAATGAAATATGTCTTAACTTCCTGTCAAAAACTACTCTTAAGTTAGAGATAACCTGAAAAGTTTTTGGCATCTATTTTTTTGTTACAAAGAGTATCGGAATTTACCCTAAACCGAGATTGAGGTTAAGTAAGAAGTAGAAAGTTACTCCAAAAAAAGTAATGTAGTTCCCTGCAAACCTAAGCTTTCCCTTATTTGCACTACATTGAATTTTGGTTGGGGAACCTTCACATTCTGACAATTTCATTACATAGTCTTAGACCTACTTCATCTAGGGATTGAATACTGATATTAATAAATACACGTCAGAGCACTGAATAACTTTCTGTTATCTTGGTCACAAGAGAATTCTGCGGTTTCCTGTTTGTGCCCATCTCCATTTTCGGTTTTCAGAAAACCATTCAGCGGACCCAGTAACCTCACCTTTTGTTTGTAACATCACCCTACCAATAAAGTCCCTGAATACATCTTCCAGCACAACAGCGATACCTACCCAGCATTCTTACACTTAATATCCTATCTTAAATTGAATTCTTTGTCTAAGAAATTAGAAATACCAATGATTTCAAAATGAGATGCATTACGGCGCTTTGGAAAGTTCTGTCACTGACAAAGCTCTTAATTACAATGCCCTCATCCATGTAAATCATTTTCACACCAGATAATTAAATAGCGATATTACACATGACAGGCGCTTTTGAGGTTCCGGTTTGCTCAAAGACAAACACCGTTTCCCATTGTCAATGGCAGAGTTATGAAATCATATGCATGAGTATATACATATGCCTTATAAAACGAACGAAAATACCTAACCACAGCGCAGCGTCGCCGGAATTCTTTCATGGAAAAGTAAGGGTAGGCAGATGAATCTATATTATGAATTATGCCGTGTCATATTCACACTTACACCGGCGTGCACTGTTGTTGTCAGGCCAGGTTACTGTTTGACTTACAGGAAGTGATGGATTTCGACCTTTGGCTTTGGCATGATTCCGACTCTTCGCGGATAGTGGATGGGACATGGACTTTCCTGCAATCTAACTGAATCACGCCTTTCTTTCCTGGAAAGGTAATGCAACATCCATGAACACTGTGATGGCAAGAGTGACAGGAACAGCAGTTCATTGAAACAGAGCCTGGGGTAGCAATAATTGCCGATGTTCCACATCCAGTTGGTGATGAGTATCCACTATTTCCGTTATGATTGGTACATTGGCAACAACATCCGTTCGCAGCACAAAGGGAAGAAATAGTCGGACCGGAATTCCCCACCATACAACTAGATCCTCCGATAATGTATCCGTTCCCGCACGGCGCGACCGGAGATGAAACCGTTCCATTAGCGGCAAAGTATGGGTATTGCGCTGAATGACAGTGAACTACAGGACAGCTACTGACAGTATCTGATGAACAACGAATTGAACTGTAGCCGCTGGAAGATGGGGAGTACGAGACAACCGCGTGAACACCTCCTCCAACTCCAACTACACTCCCGTTGGAAGAGTGATGATGATGGTGATGATGTCCGCCGTTTGCCGCAGTGGTCGTTGTTCTTGGCAGCTCTTGCAAACAAATTTCTTGTGGGTCCCCACGTGAGCCGTTTGAGTTGCTTCCTGTCGGTGGTGGTGCGGGGGGCTCAGGCGCGTGATGATTTCGTGGTCGGCATGGCGGAGGTTTTGCGTCCGTGCTGTGTTGCTCTGCTGATGGGTGAGGATCGCGTCGGAAAGTCATGCGAATCTGAAAGGACCCAAAAGACCAATTCAAAATTTCCTATTCCAAACATCGAGTGGAAAACTTTGCAAAAAAGTTTGCCAATAAACCTTCATGATAGCTGACACTTCATACCTATACTCAAACAAATTGTATTCTCGGTAAGAATATAAGAAAACTTTATTGTGGTCTAAGGTTCCAGTGATAAGCAATCAATAGGTCCTTCATGGGAAACATGAAGGTCAACACTCACTCCAAAACCAAATAGAACAACTACAACTACATACAGCATATTCTTCACTGACTTTTACTTTGTGTTTTGCCGTTTGACTTTTATCTTCAAAAGGATGTGGGGGAATAACGAACACAGCCACATTTTGTATGTATGAACAATGGATTTACTCATCCAAGAATATTGCCCCCTTTCTTGCAGAATTTTTCCTTTCAACTTTCCTATTGCTTTGATAAGGGCTCTTTTCTTCAATGTGCGCAAAACTACTACATTGTAGCAGAAAGATAAAAGTAAAAGTTCTTCGAAAAACATATCGCAAGAGTGAATGGGCTAAAATGGTGCATTGCATTCGCCTACTTAAATAATGAGCTAGTTGTATTGCGAATTGAAGTCAAAGAAAAGAAAAGGAAGAATCAGAAACCCAAAAAGTCAGGTCTGATAGAAGTATACAAAGAAAGATGAATGCGGCCTTCCTTCCAAAACGCATAAATGATTGTATTCATTCGGTGGGAAAGGAAATAAACTGGAAGTTGTAATTTATAGTTGAGGCCCCATTGTAATTGAGAAGAAAAATAGAAGAGAATAACAAGCAAGGCTTTCACCAAAGACCTATCCAACTTTCGTGACCTGAATACAATTATTATTATGAACTCCGGGTCCGAATTCGCCAATGAAATGTAATGTTGGCCTTCGAGTTTTTTTTCGTTAGGTGAATGGCAAGCAGTAAAGACAAAGGAAGTAAAAGATCATATCACGCTCTCTAGAATTTTTTCAGAAAAAACATGAAAGAAGCATATGTTCGCTTTTTGAAGGGGAACGTAACGAGAATAAAAAATGTTGGAGCCAAAGTATGCAAAAAAAACTTTTCGCGTGGAATTTTTTCATTTAATTTTAGCGTGAAGGGAACAAGGAACTTCACTGGAAATCACTTGGGATAGAATGACAATGAAATGTAATGTTGGCCTTCGAGTTTTTTTTCGTTAGGTGAATGGCAAGCAGTAAAGACAAAGGAAGTAAAAGATCACATCACGCTCTCTAGAATTTTTCCAGAGAAAACATGAAAGAAGCATATGTTCGCTTTTTGAAGGAGAACGTAACGAGAATAAAAAATGTTAAAGCCAATGTATGCAAAAAAAAAACTTTTCGCGTGGAATTTTTTCATTTAATTTTAGCGTGAAGGGAACAAGGAACTTCACTGGAAATCACTTGGGATAGAATGACAATAGTTAAAGTCTTCTTCTTCTAAGTGTGGAGAAACTTCCACTTTCAAGGCAATAATGCGGAAAATGAAACGTGGCTTGACACGATTCCTAAACCTGCACTATGTACTGCGGGTCAGATAAGTCTTTTGAATTCCGACATTGCCAAAAAATTTCCCAAAAATTATGAAAATAATTAAAAAAGACTTCTTATGAAATGAGAAACAAAAGAGAAACTTTATGTTTGTGCTGTATGTGAGTGTACCATTAAAAAATAATGAGAAAATTTCCAAATGAGAATGATTTATTTTCCTTGTCGAGAAGATCAAGTCATTAAAAAGTTATCAATCTAGATAGATAGGTAGGTGTACCAGCCTTCATTAATATCGAACTTTTCTCATAAAAAATTTGCATAACAAAGCACTAAACTTCCTCTTAAAAAGTTTAATACAGTGAACGTAAGACAACTACTACATTTCAAAACTAGCTGCGTTCGCATACTTAGCTATAATTTTAAAGTGCGAAACTATTAGAACAAGGTGGCAAGCTAAATGTACACACACGACTTGAGATGAAAATGGTGTTTTAACGTAAGCAATAAAATAGCTGTGGAGCATTAAAATAAAAGCTTTTATACGTGCTTTCTCTAGAAATTATACTTAACTTTTTTGTGTTTTTGGTTTCAAAATTCGTGTGGATTATTGTATTCATAGCTAAACTAACAATAAAAACTCCGTGCAGGCATTTAAGGATTTTCTAGGAATGCAAAATGTCAGAAAATCGTCTTAGCCTTTCGTTACCCACTTAGGAAAGTAAATATTTAATTCTTTTTACTTATATTTCTGAAAGTTGAAAGTCTGTGCCAACGTTAGGCCTGAAAGCAGGATGGTTTTGGTGTACTGACTTAATTCCATTCGTTTTCATTCTTCATGCCTGCACCGTACACTCCTCATGGCTGCGCTACGAACCAGAAAAGGTTTTATGACCATACTTTAGTTTAAAAGTCGTAAGTATTATTGCCTCAAGGGATCTGCGTCATAATCCTAAAGGGTCGTTTTGTCAACTAAAATCCATCAGTTCTGAAAAGCTTGTTCTTTTTTCATAACCTGCTCTAACTCGGGTGTCTATCAATTCAGATGAAATAAGCATTAACTTTTTCGGATTTCATCGGAATGTCGACTTTTTTGTTTTATTTCTGCTACTCGATTCCAGCTTGGCTTATGGCCTACGATACATTTTGAAAGCGAATCTTTTAACCAATCATATTTTAAATAGACAACGTCGTATATTTTTTTGGATTTGTTTTTGTAACGTATCTCAAATTCATTCACAAAAAAAAGTGTCAACGGAAACGCTAATACATACGATACAAGAGGTTATTTCTAGCTTCTAAGATGAGTGTGGTGAACTGAAATTCGATAACACGTTCCGCAATAAAAAATCTTTTTGCTTCCCACGCATTTCCGGTGGCATAGCTTCGGAGAAGGAACGACCAAAGATCTACTGGAGCAAAACCCCAAGATTTGGAAAAGTTTATTTATTCATGTGTAGCGTGTACGTGTGTAGTATTAAGAAACGAAAGCGTGAATTTTATAAATAAATAAAAACAGGTCCAAAGTACCTGGTACCTGTTATCTTTGAAAACTTATCTTCGCCACGACATGGCCTTTTTTGCAGAGGCTGTTCTGAATCCTATTTGAGAAATGCAATAAAATGTCACAATTTTCTTTCTCGAAGGAACTACACCACTTTTAGGAAAAGCTGACAGAGCAAGGTAACAGGGATTACGATTGATATGCATGGAGGAACGCATACAAAACAGCAGCGGTAGATACCCGGTCAGGTAAATGATAAATTTGACACGTTGAGCGTTAATAACAGCATAAGATTTTTCCATCATTTACAAACACAACACAGCACATATCAACGAACTAGTGACGAAGGCTAAAATATCCTTCCTGAATTAATCATGATGTTTACATAGCACATGCACTACAAATGTGGTTGTGGCAGGGCATGACGTAAGATGGATCTCCATTCCTGACAATTGCATTTGTAACTTATCATAATAAACACAAAGAAAGATTAGAAAAATGTGATAAGGCAAAAAGGATTTCCTTGTTATTTGAAAGAACTAGAGTCAGCCTAATTTCTTCCTTATTTTTTATAGCGGAAAGTTACAAAAAAAAGAAAGAAAAATATGTTTGCACCCACTACCTCATACTTTTTATCTTATCCTCTCGAATGGAAATAAATGTAAAATTTATAACAGCATGGCGTTTCTTCAAGAAAAAAGCAAACAACTGTAAATAGAAAGACCAACTTTTCTTCTCGTCCTTGCATTGTAACTTGTTAAAAAAGGAAGGAAGTTTTTTACTTTGTTTTGCTTTATTTGAGTTGGTCCATTATTGAATTGTATTGTAATTCACTTTTCGCGAGAAATCATACTTTCTCTCCAAAAAAATTGGGTGGGGTAGGTAAATTTTTAAACTTTAGTGGGAAGAAGTCAAACATTCAAAATTTAAAAACAGCAGTAGGTGGTTCTGTTGACTTAAGCGGGGTGTACAGTTACAGATTCTACGCGTCTCAAGTGCGTGCCTCAAAACAAACGCTAATTAAAAGTGACATTTTAACCCTTGTGGGGATCAACACAAAACTTGAAAAGGCACAGTGTTCTACTTTTTCAGTGGGCCTGCTCCTGGCCGCAACAAATTAATTTCTTTGGTCTTGTTAACGCTTTTACTTTAAACAGGAAAGACAGATAGGCTCCATTAGAGAAAATCTCATTAGCATTGTAATGCCACAAGTACCATTAAGGTATATATATATTTCAATAAAAGCTAATATTGAGGTCAGATTTCGACAAAGAAAACAGGTAAGTCTGTTAACTGCGTAGATCAAACTTTACCTTTTCTTCGCTTTAATAAATAAATACGCTTCCGGAGACATTTTTTGTGGAGGAGAAATGTAATAGCAGAAATGTATCTCGTTTTTTCTAGATTCATGTGATATGTACCATGAAGTGTTGGTTGACTACGCTGCTGGTTTTGTACCTTGTGTTTGTTTATGTTCTGAGGAAGAGCACAATGCAGCAAAATAATTATTTATTAATCAAAGAAACATTTTCATAAAACAGAGGTACAGGTGTGGGCGAGCACCATGCGCCTTTAAACTTACAACTCCTGAGCTTCTAGAGCTTAACCTTTTCCCAAGGAGAAAGTTTTAATAAATGAAAGTACTTTTAGATGTGTCCTCCTACTACTTTATTTGCCCTACTCCTACAATATAAGTAGGGTGCCTATCCCTGAGGCTTATATGAAGACAAGATAGATGTCTAGTATTATTCTGTCGACTAGGCATTTAGAAACTTTTAGCTTGACGAGGGCTGCGGGTATTTCCATTTTTAATACTTTCACTTTTCACTGAAATGAAAATGGAGTGACTTTAATTTTGGCTTCCGAGTTTCCGAGTTCAAAGCGAAAATGTTATTACTTGTTATGATATTTCCGATAGACATTAAGACTTTGATAACTATTGCCTAGATGCTATTGAATGTTTTGCTTGGCTTTCTGTTACTCTAGCATTCGAGTAGGAAAACGAGACGAGATCACAAAAGTTTTGAATGATTTTCTTCACGCCTGGCTTATTTGGCTAATTTTAACTTATCAAAGCACAAAGTACTATGCACACTCTCCAAAGCCAGAGAGGGAGAACAAAATTAGAAAGGGAAATTATATAATTTTATATACAGTCTTATTGTTCCCCATGAAGCTTAAGTGTCTCTGAAAGTGCTAAAGATAGTTTTTCGTGACGCTCCTGTTTTGGAGTACATTAGTGGGAAATGTGCCAACTTCTAAAGTTCTAATGGGTGGGTGGAATATCTCGAAGGTCGTTTCCCCGTAGCTTTTACTGAACGAAATTTACATACCTATGGAATCCATGCATGATAGGTACTTTTTAAGAGAACCGTTCCCACTGTCATCTACTGCAAACATATAAGCCTCTTCAGTAGTTGTTCTTACGAAACGGAGTGACTTAAAATACAGGAGGATAAATGTGTCAGCTATCGGATTGTGAATTGACGTAATAATTCGTGATCCACAAGATATTGATGGACCCTTATATTTCTTTGAATAATCCTCTGCTGGTTTGATATGCTCCGAGTACGAATTTATTGAGAGCAAAAGTGAATAGTATTTTACGAAATAAATACATACCTTGAACTGCTTCCGATTGCGAAGAGCCCTTGTCGGATGGCGAATAAGATCAGTAACACTCCTTCGGAAGTTCTTACTCAGCAAGCAGTAGAGTAATGGGTTGACAGCTGAGTTAACGTGACCCAGAAGAAGTGTGAAGGGTAGCAATGAAGTGGCAAGCTTCATCAGTTTTTCATCCATATCATCCATGCCACCAGATCCATCATGTTCCTCATCCGCCTTCAAACTTAAGTCCAAGACCAACGACAATACTGGAAACGAAAAAATCTTTCCTTCGGTCGATATTCTTACGGATATACGGTAGACAAATAATTTATTCTTACCCGAATATGGTAACCAGCAAAAGGCAAAAACAAGAGCCAGAACCAAAAGAATTTTTGCCACTCGACGACGTTCACGAATCAATCTTCCACCCGCAGACGACACCTGCAAAAATAAAAAGAGAGAAAAAAAGTCTTTATTTGATCAATTGAATACATTTAGAAAGTGCTGAGATGATGCTTTTTTCTTAAGCAGATTAAATCTCACATTCACTGTGCTGAAATTTTACACAATCAACTTTTTATAAACGCACTTGTTCGATGAGGATTCAACCCTTTTCATCTGCTAAAAAGCTTCATGCCACGCATATGCCTTTGCTGTGCTACATGCCTCCACAGTTCATTTCCTTTAACAATCTCTCAATACCAGATTTTTCTCTTTTGTGTGAAATTAAATTCTCGAATGATCGATGTTTTCATACTCAAACTACTACTATATCATTTCAACATGCCAACCTCCTTATTCATTCATCGAGTCATTCCGCATCGCATCACGCCTTTCCTCCATTCTTCAACGATTTCTGATCGGTGAAAAAAAAACTGCGGAAAGAATTATCTCGTTCCATCCTTACTCCTTTTCCCATTGCGTTATGATCTAGTTTCCTTCTAGAAAGGTTATGCAATACTTGCGTAAAAATAAATCGAAATCCAGAAGTGTGAATGTGAATTGAATTGGATGTGATTGTGAATGAGCTAAGGATGTAAGCTTTCGACTTTTGTTACTCATTCCTTTCACACAAAGATTTATAGGAACCTAAAACGATGACACAATATTACATTTACTTACGCCTTGATAATATATCTCGCTTGAATTATATATTACATCTACCTACATCCATGTCAATTCACATCATCCCCCACTTTCGCACAAACAAGACAAACCAAACCGCATAAATCTTATCTTGGCGCTTGTAGCCTTGAAGCTGTATGGCTTTAACCTTGCGTTGCCAAAATATTGTGTTTTAGTCATCCTCATTCCAATATATTTCCACATAAAAGTCACCCCAGAACAACTAAAGCTTTCATCTCTGAGGCTAAAACTCTAAAAGAGGATGTGGATGTTGGCCGGATTCCGGGCAAGTTTTTGAGGCTGAAAAAATATGCTGGTGAGGAAAAGTTGGAATGAAAGCGCTCCAAAAAATGTTCATTTCAATCTCTTGGATGTTCAACAACCCGTGTTTTCGGATACTTCTTCAAAGAAACAAGGGGCATAACAATAATAATTACTTTGTAGTTTTCTTTAAGTACTATCTAGCTGAAACAATGATGGTGGTTGTAGCCGTAGTAGTTATGTGCACGAAGTGACAAATCATGTAGTAAATCACGGTGCTGTCTCGACCCTCTACGCCAAATAATCATCCTTTTCTAACTGGCCCACCGCCAGGAAAAAAAGTTTTTTTTAGCAATTCGTAACGATTTTTCTACTTTTTCCATTTAATATCCGTGATTTGATAGTAGTCCATTGCATTCTAAGGTCGAAGCCAAAAAGGTAAAAAAGAAAGCCACATGGGCTCTTTGAATAAGAAAGAAATGATACGAATAGTGACACTTTCCCCGTCTTCCAGACATGTTACTTTTTTATACTCTCGCCTTTAAAGAGTTGAGATGCAATGAATTTACATATGAAGAGCTAGAAAGCAAATTGAAGTTATCTTCTATGATGCTTTTTGTAAAAGAAAACAATGGCAGCCCCATTCCACGGCTTAAGGACAAAACTCTAGCCGAACAGTTTAACACTTCCATTTCTAATCGATTTTTGGAGTGCCCTTAGTCAACTCAATTCTCTCCATCAAATCAATGGAGGCTTTGATTCTTTTCTCATACTTAACAAATATTTGCATTTATATTGAGCACGAAATCAAGCGTAAAACGAAGTTCTTGAGTGAAAGAATGAAGGCGGTAAAGGAGGAGGCTGACGTTAGACTCGTGGTTCTTTTTCATTCCTGACAATATAATTCTGCCGCTGCGACGGATAACATTTTCTAGCAATTGAATAGCAATGAAGCTGGGTAAGAATCAACAAAACACTAACAAAAACCGTAAGAACTTCCCGTATACGGTTGAAATAGACTTTCATCTGGATTCGAAAAGCATACTCGTATTATTAAATCATGAACACTCCTTTCGCATGATAAAGATTTCAGCATATTTTTGTTCCCTCTTATTTCCACTTTACATTTAAATAAATCAGCGGTTGAGATGATTTAAATCACGTTTTTACGATTACACAAAGGGTAATAAAACCTCCGTAGAATATCCGAAAGAAAAAGTTTTTATTGAAAGAATTCCATGAAACTCCTTGTTTTAAATCAAGTTTATTCAGAAAAATGCTGTGTGCATCTCTTCGCAGATTCTAGTTTACAGGACTTCTAATCAAGTAATCACCTTCATCCCACTCAAATACCAACATGCCAACATAGAATCAGAAGCTAAATATAGCTAAACGAAAAACAAGATTCTACCGAGATCCGCTAATCAGTTTTTAACGAGATTTACGGTTTGGCCACACGTCAACAAAATCTAATCATTATCGAGCTCATGTTCATTAAAATTGGCAGCCCCATACCGGAATGTTTTTAAAATTGTTACAGGCTGCTAACTACTAACAACATCCTACTACTGTATTTGCAGAAAATTAATGGCTGAACAAAATCTTGTTTTTTTTTTAACTTCCACCATCATGCCACCCACTATCTATCTACTCATGTCGTAACAAAAGCTCAAATGAAAAGTGAGACGACAGGACATAAGTGTGACGTCTGCGACTACAGACGATGAGAATCTCTTTTTTATATATATGTATTGGTTACGGTAGTCTATACTGTTAATAATGTATATTGTTAGTGAATTGATATTCATAGAAAATTTTTTGTTCGGAGAAATCAATAGGATTTCATGCGCCGGAAAGACACATGGGCGGAAATGTTCATTGGAACTGTTTATCATTGCTTCTTTTCAGAATCTCAGACATCTTTATGAACACTTTTCTATTGCTTCATTTCATCGGAAACTAGAGGAGGAAGTCATGAATACAATTTACTGTCGTTATGTCATGCTATCTCGTGAGAACTTGTATTTTCTCAGCATTTCAGCTATAACAAAGGCATTCACAATCCGGATTGGATTGTGATTGGGACAGGATTCATGGTAAAACATACAATGCTTTGATTTTTATGAACTATTATTGTCGTACAAATGACGAAAATTTTGCTTACAGATCTTGGCATTACACTTATAACCTGATTTTATAATCCCAGCTCCAGAGAGAAAAAGGGAGGGGGTTTATATAAACAAATCAAAATAAACTATATTATCAGGACTCTGTGGCTAGAGCAGGAACTTCATTGCCGTTTGTTTTCAGACGTTTTAACTTTAATGAAGCATCATTAAAATGGTAATTAAAACTACAAAAACAAATCGGTATAGGTATAATGATATATTAGACATCCGATAGGTGAGCTGTGAGAAAAACCTGCTTGAAACACGTGAAATATCTAGATCTAAAAAAAGAAAAAAAACCATTGTTGACTATTCGTATACCAATGTCGATGCATGAATTTGCTTTTAGTTAGGGAGAATTATTAAGTTAGAGAGGCATCCGTATGCATCGCGTGACGTTTTCACAGATTACTAATGCGAATTTTTTCAATTTAAGCATAAGAAAGCTTTATTGCTCAGAAAGGAAAGCCGTGCTTAATATGGCAGTAATTCTTTTTGCATGTCGATTATCTAATAATTTTAAATTAATGAGTATCTTCATCATGCAAGAACTCGAGTGTAGTGTGGTATTTTGGTCTCAAATAATTAAAATGTTTTTATTACCGACGTCAGTTCCGAAGCCATTTCGATCTTTTAATGAGGAAAAGGTGCAAAGTGTAAAAACAAACTTCTCAAAAGGTAATCAGTGACATCAGCCAACACGAACTCAAAATAAAATTCATTTCTTCTATATAGTAACACCCCTGCCCCTTTTCTTTTCTTTATTCACTTGTCAGCAGTGACAATAGCGATAGTACGCGCAAATTGTACCACGTCCTACCACACTCCACGTTTTTTGTCTGATTTGTCTAAAGGCACAGTTCCATTTATAGCTGCAATGAATTTCCAGTGGAAATGATACCACCCGCGATGCTATTTAGTCACCCAGAGAGAATGAAAGCAATATTGTTGTACCGTCAACCCATTTCCTTTTCTCCAGCACTTACTGTCATTGCTATTGTCACTGTCACCATAAATATCAAACATTCGACTAGAAACTGGTGCAGTTAGTGTAATAAAAAGACAGAGAATGGACGTGCCAGTGAAACAATATATCAACTTGATTTAGTAGATTGTGAGAAAGTAAAATGCATGACTTTAGTTTTTCCAAAGAAGCATTTGAGAAACTCGTATTCAAGTATAATGTATTCCATAAAAAAACTTTAGGAACCTAATTATTTCGTCAATTTTGACCATAAACCTAAAAAGAAAAGTCCAAAGGATGTGTTTTCGTAGAAATAATTTGTATCTATTCGGTCATTATTTTTCTTTATGAATGAACTTCAAAAAAATTTCCATCTTGGGAATCCTATTTGTGCGTAACGGCTGTAACGAATTGCGCTTTTGTACCCACCCATTTTAAATCTTCACAGACTTTTCTTTACCTCGAAATCTTTTGAAATGTATGTATGCGTACGTACTTTTCCCGGAAATCCGGAAAACCATTTACTGCCATTACGTGCGGTAATCATTAAATAATGCTGTATGACGTAAGTAAAACTGGAGAATTGAAAACTGAATTTTTAGCAGTTGAATGAGTACTTAATGAAACCATTGTACCTACTTACTACTATTCTCAATTGACGCTGACTGGATAAATTATATCAAAGAAGTGCTTAAACAATTCCAAGCCAAATTACATCATACTAAACGCATCTGCCGCTAAATGTCAATGAAATGAAGAGCGTAATTTAATGACGATGGCAAATAAGAAAAAGCACTTAATATCTCCTCAATTTGATATATGAAATTCACACATCAAATTGTGAATGTCGTGATGCGTGAATAAGTGACAAAAAGAACAAGAGAATGTCATCGAATCACATGATATGAAATGAACGACTCAATTAAGATAAGTACATACGTACATTCTTTCCTCAAAGCAGTTTCGGTTCTGACAATTCAATGGCATTTACTTACATCGGCAGAAAAAGTGAGGTTTGATGATTTCTCCAAAACACATGACATTAAACTACCTCCTGTGCCTTAAAAATTCAATCAACTTTGTAGATTTAACCACACTCGCGAAACAACCTTTAAATGACTTCCATAACGAAAATTGACTTCCACGAAATTTAATAAAATTCCAAAGAAGCCTAATCAGTGACGCAAACAGTGCTTTTTTATTGGATGTAATTTTATTCAACCGCAATCCTCCTACATACCTGCCAAGATGAGCTTGCCGAGTTTTGAATCACATCTGGTCCGTTGTTATTATTTCCGCCTGAGTTTCCTCCAGTGGATGGGATGTGAGTTAGCTGGTATTCCGGTATTAGATGTCGAGAGCAAAGTCGAAGCCCCATCAATGAGTATGCTGTTCAAATAATAAAATAGAGTACAATATACATATTTTTTAGAAAAACTAATCACTCCCCGTTCTTTGAACACCAGTATTCTTTTGGGTACATACATGTGTACCTATATTTGTGGTTTGAAATTTAACATCATCCTAAAGTTTTGTATGTCTAGTTTTACATGTTCGTCATTTGGAAGCGGTTCCAGACAAACCCAATGTAATTTAAGATTAACGTTTCAAAGAAAGTGTGAGCCACCCTGAGGCTGATATGATAACCCAGATAAGATACAGCATTTGCTTGATGAAACTACCAGGAAATCTTTTTCCCTTTGGTATCCTGTGAAGCATCAAAGACTCTTTGATATCTCTTACCATCAGTTCAAGAATGTTACTACAAATAGCTGAGCATTACTTATATTAAGACAGGATGAGTAAATGTGTGTGTGAGTAGTGTTTCGCCAAGTGTAAATAATGCATTTTTAATTTATTTTTTTCTTTAGATCAGAAAAGATGTTAAAAATTAGAGTGTACACATAATTCAAAGGATTCTGGAAATAGCTTATGTTATAAGCTTGGCCAACCATTTTATTTGGTAATAGTGAAATAAATCTGAACATTCTTATCTTTTTTACGTTATTATAACGTTCGTCTGCAATTAAATATTTGTGATTTTTCCAAATTGACTTACAAGAAGAAGACGAACAAATTATATTTTACTTGCCCTGAATTTTATGGAATGTAACAACAAGAGACGGCCTTTTCAAAATAAAGCGTCTTCGACAATCGTCATTTACTTTAAAAGTTTTTTACGTGTACCCTTGAACTCCTTTGATATTAAATGGAACGTGACGTGGTCAAAGTTTTAGTGTAGGAACGTTTTTCAGGATTTACACCAAAGGCTTTTAAAAGTGTACAGCAATTATTATGATGTAACGCACCCGTAATTGGGGCAAGAGCCTTTAAGTACTTTCAAAAGAAAATTAAGTTTTGAGTTTGGTATAAACCTTTCGTTTAAGTATGTATTTTTCATAAAACCTTTACCATATTCTGTAACTTTAAATTGTCATCATTAAATAACAAAACTGAAGTAAGAAGAAATGTCAAACTGTTTTTAAGTACTATGGAGGGTTATTTTCTTTTTACAAAAGAAGTGTAAACTGAGAAGTTCTAGTCAAATTACATTTTGTCAAATGTAAAGTGCTATGCAGGTAACATGTTGTGTGCAATTTTGTTCTGCTCTGTTTGTGACAGGAAAATAAGGTATATCGTTATAAGTATTGTACTATTATTTGTATCATGCTTGAAAGCAACGATTTAAAAGGACAGCTAAAAGACTTTGACATTCTTTCACTCTCACTTGACTAGCACTCTTTTTACAAAAGAAGATTTCCAATCATCGACAGGAAAAAGTTCAAAATAGAAATAGAACAAGTTTCGTAAAAAAAAACCGTCTACCTTTGGTAATAAAACTCCTGATAAAATAAAGGAAATGCTTTCAACTTACCAATGACGACTATACATCCAGGAATCGCGTACACAACGACGAAGCAGAAGATGCCAAATGATCGCTGAGACATATTATCAGGCCAGGACTGAAAATACATATAAAATACAGTATATCATTATTACTTTCACCGAGTATTGCTTTTACCTTCTTTGTCTGCACTTTATTGTAATATGAGCCTTTAAAAGAATTTGAAAGTATGTATGTCTCATTTTTCTGTGTCATATGTGTTCTGAGAAGTGGGTAAGTAATGAAGTAGTGACTGAAATAGAATACAAAGGAGCCCTTAAAGGAAAAAATGCTCGCTCACGTGTGTAGCCTACATACATTTGGATATAATATTAAATGTAATAAATAGATATGCATATAAGACCTATAAAATGAGTTTAGGTGACAACCCGTCCTTCATCGTAAGTGGTAAATAATGAAGCTTCTGAAAATCTTGGTTGATCTATGAACGAATTTGCACACGTGTGGATAGAAGGAAATTACTCAGAAGCTGGAGAAAGTTGTGTTGTGTGTTTTCGGTCTATGGTCAGAATGACGGTACCAGAACAATCAATCAAACTCACTCAAGACATGCCAAGGATGTAGGTACGTGTATACACTTCAATTAAATTGGTTTATCCATGCATGCATGTTAGGTATATAGATACTTACCTCAACACAATAAAGAAATTCACGTCCCTCAATATCCCAAGCAAAGCGGAATCCTTGAGTTTTGCGGATAAACAAGATTGGGCTGAAAACTGCCATCGCCAGAAGCCATATGAAACAGATTATCTGAGAAAACAGAAATAGAATTAGATGAAATGAAAATAAACTGGTATAAACCTGAATTGAGATACTTATGGGTTGGATTTTATTTATTTATTTAAAAGACACTTAGGTTGTAAAATAATTCTCTATGGGGTGGAACTTTATAAACCCGGAGAGCACAGATCTAGCTTCCAGGAATGAATTTGTAAAGTGACTGTGATAAAGATTTAATCCAACTTTTACATCACCATTTCCCTACTAGTACGTCCTAGACTCATCAAAAAACTTTGAAATTCAACTTGCTCTAATGAAATGGGCTAAGTTTCAAGCTAACTCAAGATTCAAAAGTTTTTTTGCAACACAAGTGAAAAATCTAGACGTGCTGTCTCTTGAGATTTCTGGATTTAGGACAACTTTGTCACATTTCGTATACATGATAATTCTACATGGCCTATTCAAAATTCAAGGGATTGAAAGTCTGTCATGCGTATTCGTACCTTCCTTGCCCTTTGCCGATTAATTATTTTGCGACTCATTGGGTGACGGATGGCCATATATCGATCCAAACTCATTGCCGTTATAGTGAATACTCCAGAGCTGACCGCAACACCTGCAAAAAAATCAATCCAAAAATAGAAAATCATTAGGTAGTGAAATGTCCATTGTCGTAGTACACGCAATCATGATTTATTTATGGAAAAAAAATGTTGACAAAATCTTGAGATTTTCAAGAAGAACGTCTACGTTATAATGAAAATACTAATGTTTCATATTATGAGTCCAACATATTGCTATTGAATAATGTATGAAGAAATGCAAAAATGACGTCATCATGTTGAGACGGGATTTATTTGCACATGACCTCATGTTTCTTGTCATCTTTCAATTTTAACATGGAATATCGTTA
Source organism: Seira musarum (assembly GCA_027743895.1). NCBI lineage: Eukaryota > Metazoa > Arthropoda > Collembola > Entomobryomorpha > Entomobryidae > Seira > Seira musarum. Next base: position 20,287 of record JAHZMX010005126.1, read on the forward strand.
AAAATATCCTACTTTCAGTTTTAGAGATATTAATGTGAAATATGAGGAGGGGGAATGGCTTAAGATGTCCTTCACCAACCTGAAAAGTCACTTAAGAAATCGATTCTCTCTAAAATGATGATATGGTATATATACCTAATTATAGCCTGCCAAATACTTAGGTATACTTTATGCATATGAAATACAAGAAATACGTGAAAACATTCAGCTTACATCAGACTTATTCATTAATTCGAATTCTAACCCTTGATAAATTATACTGCTTTGATAAAATAGTTCTTGCATACTTTTACTTTGAATTTAAATACAAAATTACAGGTGCTGTAGGTATATGTTTTTTAATAGAAATCGATAATTTCTTTCATCCAGTAAAACAAGCTTGCTAAGGATGATGGACAAAGGTTTAGTAAAAATCAATTCTCATACGCATTGACGTTCAAAACCCTCCCATCCACAATTAGCCAGAAATACTAGAAAGGTTTTGGAAAACGCCTTCAGAAAATACCACTAAAAATTGCGTTTCCGGCATTCCCAACTGCTGAAATTTTTTACGTGAGCAAATGAAAGTAAAGTATCCACAACACATCAAGGTATTTCAACATCTTCCTAATCATTACTTTAATTTCATAGTTATCCGTCGGCCCACATAACCATAATCTTTTTGTCAATCTTTCGTAAGGAATATGTAGTTTCCTCCCCCTAGCACGGAAAGCCAATTCCACTAAAATAAATTGATAACATTTTTCTGTTATGTACTCCCAGTGGTACTCAACCATCAAATATATTTTTCCGCACAGAGTGTGGTCTTTCTCCATTATTTTTTAAGAGGAGCTAATGGAAAAAAGTAAAAGCAAGCGAATGAAAAAGCTTTAAGTTTTATTGCTCCAGTGCATTTCTTACAAAAAGAAAGTGAATTTATCGGTTCATGCCTTGCTTTAGATATAACTGGTCCCGTTAAATAATGCTTTTTGATAGGCATAGTCGTTTCACTCTGGCTAAAATGATCTGAAAATGGAGACATCATCATGGAACAGTTCAGGACATTATCTCCTTTTTTGTTCTTCAAGAAAATAGCAAAGTCCCCAAGAGACTGTGTCATAGTCATATGCGCCATTTTGTCTTCGTTTTATGTCTTTGAAGAATATTAATACTGATAAAATAATAGCTAATCCGGACATGTTTTCCTCCTTTAAACATCAATTTGCTGCAGCATTTTCCTAATAATGCAGTTGCGTCATTTTGAATATTCTCCTTGTTCAAAATTATTCTTCTGCATAACCCCAATTTTGTATTCATCTTGCAAACAACGCCTTCTTGGAGAAAGCTGGAGAGTAATGTACTCAGTACTCACAAGCATTAACATAATCTTGTTTTTTTATGTCATAGCCATAAATCAATTTCTTGTCTACTTTCCCCTCCGCTTGAGCCAAGCTTTTGCCATTCTTTTTTTAAAGAATGGTCGTTAATTTCCGCCAGTTTCCTCAGATGTTCTGTTCTAACTGTAACACTATCTCTGATGTCTGTCTAATATAATAATAATGAAAAGATTAATATGATCTCATCCCACACGACATGTATAAGTACATTTTTGGCAAGGCAGAACTAGAATTCAAGCTAACTTAAATGCCTTTGCAGTTCTGGGGAGTCTTCTTCAATCCATAATTCCAAAAATGATTTCTTTGAATTCATAATGAAATCCTATTAAATTTTGATGAATGGATTGAATCTGAATGTTTGATACATATATACTCTCAACTCAAGCTCTAAACAAGGACGCTTGCTTTTACTCGGATGGAAAGGTAGTGTTACAATGAGGCAGGCAATACATAACATCTGTAGCCAATTGTGCTGTAATCTTTACAATTGTCCCTACGAACATTAATAATCCTGAAATCGAGACTATTTTGCAAAATCTTCTTCCTTTCGTTATAAACAAGTCTTAGGGGACCGGACCAATTTTTACTGAATGTCTTGCCTAGGTCGACATGAGAATTTCCAAAGGAATAAATCGTTTCGTACAAGAATGAATAAAAGAGGGCTCGTCTCGTCATTTCATGACGCATGATAGTGGAGGCGAATAATCCTCTTAGAAAAATTTTTATTCTTTCTTGCCGTAACCCTAACTCTGTCCCGATCAATCCAGCTTTGTCCAACTGGAATCGATAAATATCCTAACACGACTTTCCGTGATAAAGGGTGATAAGGTCCTTGGGAAAATTTTCGTTAATAGGTTTGTGCTAGTCCTGCATCATCAATATAAATATAATCTTTTGTCGAAAAGAAACTTATAAATATCCAGAATTCATTTTCACTCATTATTTTCCAAAAAATCTAGAAATGTGAGACCATTTATGATTTGCCATTTCCATTATACTCTACTACTGCTGCAGAAATAAAATTTATGACTAGGCTCACAGCTCACAAGTTTCAAGTTTCTTAAGAAAAAGAAATTCAATCGCCATTATATCGCTGTAGCTACTAACTTTTGCACAAAAACACTTTTATCCTGCTCACTTCCATTAAGAGTTTGAATACCAGGGAAATGAATTGCTTTGCAATGGAATCTTAATTCTTCACGCTTATTCGCAATTTAGTTAAATAAACCTTGTGCTTTCTTTCTCTTCCTTCGCTCATAAATTGTATCTTTCAAGTAAGTATGAAATAGAATATGCAGAGGGAGAAAAACTTTTTTACCGTGTTTGATTTGCCTATAGCGATGCAGTACTCGGAATCTACTCACTTTCATGAATAAATATTTTGTAAGGGAAGACCAAACCTTTGCTGAAATTTTCTCAACCTTTGCTGATCATGCGTTTGCTGCTAAATTTTTATTCGGATTAAAAATCCAAAGACCGATACCCAAACTTTGCTGAAAGTATCCAACCCTTGCTGAACAAATATTTTATGCTAAAAAATCATGAGCAATACTTACAAGCCAACAAAAATCAGTCAAGTTGATTTAACATTCATTACCACATATACTACAATTAAGCCCTGGTACAACCCTCCCGCGTTACATATCTGTTTTTGCCCATTGAGGGTGGCCCCGGTTAAGTTTCTGTTCCAGTAAACCTGGGTACATGGCCAACGAAAACTCAAACTTTTCTTTCTCATGAGCAAATGTTTAGAAATACGTATAGTCTTTCACAAAAAATATCCTGCAGTTACATAACACACATGATAATTCCGAGAAGGCTAAACAGAAATGTCAATGATTACTTCGGAAAGGACAAACGAAGATGGTGCATAGGGTTTCCCTAAGCTTACACGTGCCTATCTTTTATGATGCCTGAACCTCTAAAATTATAATTCATGCATCTGTACAAGATTGGTTGAACAAGAGAATTAAGGCACAGGCAAGCCTTAACCGAAGAAATGGACTTTCAGCAAAGATTGGCAAAATTTTAACCTACTCCTGCGTTTGCTGCCGATTTTTTGTTTCAGCAAAGGTTGAGAAAGTTTCAGCAAGACGCAGTTTTTTCCTTTTGTAAGTATACATGCTTACGCAGTGCAAAGAAAATGAAATTCAGAGAAGTCGAAATTGTGATGGGAAAATGAACTAATTCTTGGAGATGTACCTATCAAGTTGCATTACCAATTCAGAGCAGAAAATCTTTTTCGTCTTTTAGACTTAAGTGATTAAAAACTTGGCTGGGAAGTTTATTTTGAATATTTAATGAACTCTACTAAAAACTCCATGTGAGATTAATGAGTAAGCGGACTAACTCGAAAAAGTAAATATTAATATGATAGTTTCTTGTATATTTTTAACGGTGAACTTATTTACTTGAAAGTTTCTATTGAAGGAATGTCACCTCCATGCCATGTCCATTATTTTGACAGCAATAAATTACATCGTAGACGCTTTCTTAAAACTACTCTTGTTCTTTTCTGTTCCAGTTTACCAAAATAATCAATTCCATTGAGCTGCTGAGCAAAAAGTAAAAAGTGGTACTTTTAGATGTTAAGTTTAAAAGGATGCGTGTATGCTTGTTCTTTTCTTAATGCTTGGATAAATACTTGAGCTTTCTAAAGAAACGCGTTGCAAGTGCTGGTTGGTCCAACATCCCTGAGAGTTTCATTGAACTCAAGTGATGCCAGTACCTGACAGGCCAATGGTAAGTATGATGGGATGAGACAGGTTAACAGCGAAACTATTTTCGTAATTTCTTTCGCTCATGGAAAGCTGCTTTAGCACATCAACTTCCTTTGTTCTATCATGGTACTACAAGCTTAAAGACTAAAAGCTAAAGGATTAACATTGGTTCTGACAACTTTCATAGTCTCTTTTACGCACAAGTATCTACACATTTTGCTACTTATGCTATTAACGCTGTAACAAAGCCATGGATAAGGATGATGTGCCATTGCTAATGACCTAGCTCGTTACCAATGTACGTTCTGAAGTCCTCCTCTAGACAAAAGTCGTAGTTTATATTGCTGACAGTATTTGCTTATAAAATGTGCATAAAACTTATGGAATTTACATATATTTTCCGAGGAATTATGAAAGATTGTGGTCAAATGATAATTGGTATTTGGCAGATTGGTTTTGTTAAATCCTTAAATTCTGTAGCACAATTAGTGGGAAAATAATAAACGGATTAAGCAAATCTTTTTTATTGAATTCTAAATATAGCATTATAAGTTTGTAGAACAAAGCCGGTTCCAAATGAAAGGGTCAACAATGATTTGTAGTTTCCAATTTCACAATCATGTAATTGTATAGGTACAGGTACATACAAGTGAGTCGAAAGAAAAAATGCGCCGCATTCGCATGCTCTATTCGCGCAATGAAATTGTTACACTTTTTTGTGGTAAAAAGGAATAATTAATTTTGGAGTAATAGAAATCGGGACAAGCAATTTGCAGTTGGGGTTGACAAATAAATGAGTTGAGGCTGACATTGTGACGTGATACATATTTCATCTGGATTGAGATTCAAAAAGGAGAGAAAAAAAATGTATGACATTGTGAATATAATATAAATTTTGTGACAAATCCAGTGTCGTCAAAACATGATAGCATACTGTGAATGCAAATGAATTCTTTCAAAATTACGTAACCTCTTGTCCTGTCCCTGCCTCAGACTCAGACTCAGACATAATAGGTATGATATGATGAGTAACAAAAACTACCTCATGCCATGCGACGGTAGCAAGATCATTATTATTATGATTCAAGGTTTTTCGCTGAACACTCCGTTTTTAATCAAATTCAGGAGCAACTATAAACTTTTATCATGAATATTGTAGGTGAGAATATGTACTAGTTTCATTTTTCAAAACGATTGTGAACTATTTTCATTATGCATGTTCCCCTTCAGTTTGGGTAAGTGGATAAGTCTGGAAATGGTTTAGCTTGCACAAAATTATTGCGTAAAAATTTGAGCATTCAGTTTACGTAGATAGATGAGTTACAGAGACCACCTTTTCAAAAATTCCTTTGTCTGCAAAAAAAAAAAAAAAAAAAATCCAGAAGGAGGATTTTTATATTTTGAAGGTCGTGACAACTACTAAATATATATTAGATTAGAGCAACCACGTATCACCTTTCCCCTTATTGTAGCTGACAGGAAGTTGGAATTTCTCTTTTTGTACATATGTTAGAAAATTTGCATGTTTTTTGTATTTTTTTAACTTTGCATATTTTAATAAAATTTATGTTTTTCGACCGCTCTAATCTAAAGTGCTTTTTCTGAGGAAGATTGGATTTTATCTGAATTGCCGTGTAGCTCACGTTTTGTTCACGAATAGGACGTCATGTTTCTTCCTGCCTCTTGCATCTTTTAAAGATTCAAGCGCAATATACCTAGGTATACACAGAGAAAATTTTATACTTATTTACGTGATTTTCCCCTGATTTATATTCTAATTTTCCTGACAATTGCCTCACCGCCGTGATATATGTATGTATAGTACTAAACAAGTTCAAATCATACTTTAATGTTTTGAGGTTAACATTTGCATGGGAAAAGCAATTACATTTGCATCAAATATAGACACGAAAAGAGCAAATAATATCTTGATTCTAAGAAAAATCTAATGAATTTTGTTACATACTCTGGAAATGATATTTGAGATGGAAGATTACTCTCGTGAGTCATATCCGTATCTCTTGCTCTATAACTCTTTTAGGTACACATATATCTTTGTGTGTCACTGAATATATTTTTTTATTTGATGGCTTCCACCGAACTGCATTTTATGAGCTGTGATTCGCGATGATGACGACGAGGATACAACTAGAAAATTCGTGATTAGCATAAGCACTCATGCATGTGCTTAAACCACTGCTTTGCATAAAAAGTTTCTGTGGGAGAGGGATTTTCCATTTTTAGTATATGATCTAATATCATTCCCAGAAATGGCGAAGGTCGTATAGTAATCAAGTTCGTTATTATTTGGATTAGTGGGTAATAGTAAAGGGATGTAGCAGGATTGAGACATATTACATATTTTAGACAAAAAATTGAAAGAAAGTAAGAGCGATATTTCATTTCAATGACTCAGAATGATCGATATGGTGGAAAAGATTGACACTCTGTTAACTACCTGGCAAAGTGAAAGTAAAAATGAAGCCACCGAAAGATAACCGGAAATTGTTGATACTTACTCTTTGTGAGTACTATTTTTGTCTAGGTATTTATTTTTTATTATATGCTCATAGTGAGTTTATTAATGAAACCGGCAGGGAAAAAGCGGTGAAAGCTTTCAATGAATTATCTACAGAAAAATAAGATATTGATCAAAATCAGAATGAGGATGGAGTCTTAACATTCCCCTTTGCTGTAGTCAAATGTCAAAGTCAAAATTGGATAATAAAGTTCCCAAAACAAGAAAATTAATATCAAATTCACCGTAACCAATTTAAAAGACTAACAATTTTGTTGGAGGGGTTATGTGGATTTATTTCAAGGGTTGTCCCTGTGGCATTTTGAAATTAATTCCGACAACTTTTCTGATTTGATTCGGGTAGTCATTTAAAAGTCATCCTTTTGCATAGGCCACAATTGTATATCAATCGAGTGTAAGTAAAGAGGTGTACAAAATAAAAACGTTTTAGGGTATAATATATTTTACCGTAATAATGTTTTACTTTCAATACTACCTACTTATTCAGATACGCCTTAGCCATGTATTGTCTCCCTCTGATTCTTTCTGCTTGTGTCAACTTCTACTTCAACGGCAGTAAACCAGGCAAACAGAAACCCATTGAAGAAATGCTAAATTTTCAATGTCAAATGCACATGTACAGACTACTGAACCATACCATAAACCCAAAAAATCAACGTTAGAAAATGTTTAGTTTAAAAAATTCTAATAAAATTGTTTACTTTCCCACAGGGTTAAACAAACTTTCTACAACATAGCAAGCATCTTCAAAGGGAAATCATGAAAGGAGTCCTTGTGAAAGTGGCCAGATAATGAATCTACGACTATGACATGTACATATTTGCTTTGCTAGCTAACGCTTGTGAAAATTCATCGCTGTCATACACAAATGTCATGCTATTTAGCCAAACATACTTTGATTAAAACATCAATACTGATTTTGTTTCTTGTGACCTTCAGTAATGAAAAATTCTTAGGTAGATTCCTTTGCTAGTTTCAATCATTTTTTTTCTGAAAATATAAGAGAACGAGCTCAGGTATAAAAAGCTGACTGGGTGAAAAAATGATTGTAATTGCAAAAGCCGTTTCGTAGCATTCAATCTGATTGCTTTGCTTGGCTTTGTACAACAAATTTCTAGGTATTTTACTTTTGTATAACGCCTGAGAAAATAGAAAGTCAACCGGAGTCCTTTCTTTGAAAGGTTCCTTCGATGACGAATCGATGGAACAACCAAACATATAAAACGAAACATCCTTCTAAATATTTTTTTTTCATATGGGTACAATTGAGGATGCTGCTTTTAGCTCTAAATGTAGCGTAACATTAGGAGACATTCCATTTTACTTGTGTCGTTGTGTCCAAGTCCATTTTCTCATATCCAAAAGTAAAATACTACATTGATGAAATCGGGATGCATTTCTAAGATACATCATTAATTGATTGATTACGAAGAAGAGTCTGCCAAAATTTGATTCCGCCGAAAAATGACCGTAACGTAACAGTGACATCAACAGGCAAACTTGAGGCCTCGTCACTAGCAAAATTCATCTCATGTTTCCAGAATGCCAACTATTGCTGTTATAAAATGGTACTTACACTATAAGCACTATCCATACTGCAATGCAACTCTAAACCTCATTATGCAAAAATATTTGAGTTCATGCCGGTCTAAGGTACATACACAAATACCCCAAGGAAAGATACATTCTTTGGAATGTAATTGACATTTTCCTCTGAAACCCCTAAAAATTCAACATGTTTGAAGTCGACAGGTGAATCCTTTCAGGATGTGAATGACAAATGCCTCTCTGACGGATATGTAATTTTATTCGTACTAAAACAAGCTTCTACATAAACATTTCCCTTCAACATTTGACTAAAAATATTGTGAACTTCCGGTCGGCTTCCAGCAAATCAATGATAAAAAGATTGGAATGTCACTTTAGCCTTAGAACTAAAAGGACGAATGAAAGATGCGTTGCGTTTGTTTTACAAAACACGTTTCAAGAACAAGAAAAGGGAATCGTAAAAGCATTTCTGAATTATTCATTCAAGTGTCTCATGAAGGTATTTTGGGAGCGCATCGATAACATCGCACAAAGTGCTTGTCAAATACGTAGGTATCCTCTTCAAACAAAAAAATGAATGAGGACATGGACACATTACCGATAGTTGCCGCTGAAATATGAGGATCTTTATCGGATGGAGGGCATACCACCACCGTACGAGCAGTGCTGAATGCCGATTCAGTTTGATACCTGTGCCAAAACCTGATTCAAAGATGGAAATGGTGGAGTCGGTTGGTCGGTCTTTGGCTTCAAACTCACTTACTTGGCAAACACACCCTTGAAAAAAGCAAGCTGAATCTTACAGTGAAAGTAAAGTGGAAATGAAAGTAAAATTAATAATGCATTTCTGTCGGTTTCATTCGATTTCGTTGATCCACCACCTAAAATACCAACAATATTCTTCAAACAGAAACAATTTAACTTATGCATCCATCAATGCAAACTTTCCGCACAAAAAAATACAAAAGCATCATTAATCAAATTTTCATGCTTCAAATGACGTTGCAAAAACAACAATTTCCAGAAGGATACACTACACCTTTGACTTTATGGACCCAGCTTATTTAGGCTATGATGTGGGAGTAAACACTTATAATTTGGCTAAAAGCCCGTGAAAATGGTTGGGAAATTAGGTGTGACGATGATGTAGAGTATATGCAAAAGCGCTCTTGTTTCTCTTCGATTTGTTATAATATCAAAAAAGTCGTACGGTCTTCAGATAATATGGAACCCATCAAGAGCCATTTCAAGTTGTTTTGAGATCCAGTCCCACGTGAAAGCAACCTACTTATCTTACTCAAGAACAACTTTTTATTTTTTAGCCACGCCACAAAGATCGGCTGCCTAAGAGCTTTCCTTCAAACTAGAGTATAGATGACGTTAAAAAATTGTTTTACGTTTTAAACTACTTTGCCTAATTGAACTACGTAGTGCTTTAATACTTACTACCTCATGGTAATGCTAAAATGTGAGCGTATTTCCGTATTTAAAAAACGCAATGTGCCGTATGAGATGTTTTCATGTGCGTTTTATTCTTTTAAGTATGGGGCAGCTTGTGTGAAATTCTTCCAGAGAAAGCAGTTTTAAAATGAGTTGCGCTATAGCTACAGCATTTTCAGGTCGAAACTTTTTTAGGTTTAGCTTTTCATTCATCCAAAATACTATTTTACGTTTTCATTCAGGCTTCTCTTTTGCTTTTATTGAATAGAATCATCAAACGCTTGCTTGTGCAACGGTTGATTGAAGTGCTCTATGGTTTTACTTCAGGATACGGAAATGCATAATCCTAAAACGGCTTCGAGTGGAGAAGAGCGTTTTACTTTTACAAGCTGAAATGATACGATGGAAATAAATTACGAAGCTTTGAAAAAAAATAAGAGAGTCGGCGAAACAAATGATTCAAGTCAATAAAATCCTTTACACCCACGATTTAAAATGAAAGTCATCAGCTCTGTCAGTCAGAGGGTAGAAATTTAAACAACATTTTGAATGGGTCAAGTGAAATCAAATATTGAATTTCATTTCAAATTGAATTTGATAAATATCTGACATCCTTTAAATTGAATGTTTAGGTTTAATTTAAAAAAGGTTCTGTATGTCTCGGTACGAAAATATGTACTCAAGTATTGTTCGAAAACTTACAAGTTCCTCCTTTTTTATACATGGAAAATGCGTGGTTCATGCAAAGATAAATATTTACATTTTAATTAAGTTGAATTATGAGTTACCTCCGTAAGCAGCGATACCGGCTCACAACAATGATGACGATGATGTTGCTAATCAAAGCGGCGAAGAATAGTGGACAATAAATGCTGATGAGGACTATATTTGAGATCTTGTCGTACACGTACAAATCCTCGCCGATGAAGTCCGAAATATTGGGACAATAAGGGGGTGTACAATTGAGTTGGATTGTTATAACTTGTTTCATCTTGCTGGTAAAACTGCGAGTCCTAAAAGTAGCTAATTTTGTTGAATTTATCTGATGATCTGACAAGGAAGGAAGTAATGTGACATTTTCAAGTATATTTTTCCTTCTTTCTGTAAATATGATTATGAGTGTCTATTTTGTCGTGTCTCCTTGAGCCTCAAGAACGACTAACTTGTAATCCTCCGAACTCCATTTTTAAGGGCGTTTTTCTAGTATTGTGTAAATAATTTTTGATGATGATACTTTCAGCACATTGAATTAGTCCAAACCAGAGTAATTGGCACGACACGTGTTATGTTCGTCTTCAACTAGATTTACACGAGAGTATTATAAACTGTTATTTTTATGATTATGTTTAAATCTTCACTTCAGGTGATAAACTCAAGTTTTATAGCCCAGTCGAGATCTTACACAGTCATGAGAGAGCTGCGAGTAAGTTTATCTCTCATTGGGGCTAAGTGAGACAATTCAGACTCGGCACCACAAGCATGCACCTGTGTTCCCATTAATTTCGTTGTATTTCCTTCACAGTTACATTGGCTTTACAAATTCCAAGCAGTAAAAGTTTTAATTGGTAAAGTAATTATTTAGGGGAAAACTTTAACCGAGCCGCTGCTAGATCACAAAGTTATTCTGACCACTAGAACGACGAATTTTTCGTTATTTGCTCAAACTAAGTCTTCTTCGATAAACAGAATGTCTAAATGATTTATTACTTCCTTAATTAGATCAATATACACTTAAACCTGGAACCACTGGCACACAAAATAACGAAATATTAAAAAAAATCAAGACACGATAAAAAATTAAGTGAGGGAAAGATTTAAAAAAAAGCCTAAGGGCATCAAAAAAAGCTTAAAAGCGACTGATTCCTTATGTGGAGATTCAACATACAACTTAATTATGATATTACCAAAAATACGCACAACAGCACAGACGATTTGAATGCATGTGTGTTGTTCGAATAACGACGAGAATTAGAATGAACACCAGAGCTGAAGTTGACTCAGCATATATGACTCTCTCCAGGGCCAGGTTTGCCTGCTTTCACCACCGCATACACTTGTTGTGCCAGCTTAAAACTAGGAGGGGAAAGCGGAAAAGTTGGCTGGAGAAAGTGATGCCCTTTGTACACATGAAAGCTGCTAAAAACTACCAAATAGAAAAGCGGAGTGAAAAACTGGTTCTGCAGAGGGAATGAATGCTTGTACCGAAACGTAGTGCTAGAAAATGAGAATCACGACCACACAAAAGAAGTCAGATATCAGGGTGAACTCTAGAGGCAAAAGAGTCAAACTGGGAAACGTATAACTAATCATGCTTCTCCCTAGAAAAGACTTCAAGTCTTAAAACTTTAAATTATGTATTTAATCCGACTTATGACAATGAGTCACTGCCGAGTAGAAAAACGTACACTAAATAATTCTTGTGGAATTAAAAATATTTTAAAATTAAAGCTGTCATAAACTTTAGATACGTAGCTGAAGCTGAAGTATATTGACAAAAATAATTGATGAAAGAGCTGTAAAAATGCTGCTTTCATTTTACTTGTTCCATAGTTTCAAGTCGTATTATCTCATAGAAAGCATCTATATATACATTTCCCGGATATTCAAATTAAAATGCCTTCCTATCCCGTCCCATGTACTTTAACCTTTTTTTAGTCCTTCCTTTGGATCCCTTTTTCTCTTTAACGACAACCTTATTCTGAAAATAGTTTTTACCACCGTGAAGCCCATGCGATGTAGATGGAGCATCACCTTTTATTTTTCATAATAGTTTTTTAAAACTATCAAAAAATTAACGAAATCAAAAGTTGATTTTTTCCTCTCCTATGAGAGCCTTCATATTATGCAATTAACATATTATGCAAATGTTGTCGTTTTCTGTATTCGTATGCCTTTGCTGCTTCTAAATGAATGTAAAGCTTACTTTAGCTTACAGCCGTGCTGTGCTATGCGTAATGCATGTACGCATTACGCATGCATGCGACATGCATAGGGCGTTAGAGTGGATCCCCACGAAAACTAGCGCCCATTCATTACGCATTGTGTTTTGGGACTTGAAAGTTGCCCTATTTGCAAGGATATTGTGAGTAGTGGGGCTTCAAAGAGATGCTCTTCGTAAGCATAATAGAGTAGTGGGGCTTCAAAGAGGTGCTCTTCGTAAGCATAATAGTGAGTTGTGGGGCGTAAAAGCGACCCTCTTCGCAAGCATAACACTGAATTGTGGGGCATCAAAGGGACGCTCTTCGCAAGCATGATTGTGTGAGTTGTGGTGCTTCAAAGACATCCTCTTCGCAAGAATAATACTGATTTTTGAGGCTATAAAGAAATCCTTTCGCAAGCATAATAATTAGTTGTGGCCGTTGTGGGGCTTCAAAGAGATCCTCTTCGCACGCATAATAACGAATTGTGGGGCTTCAAGGAGATCCTCTTCGCACGCATAATGATGAGTTGTGAGGGGTCAAAGGGAACCTTTTTGCAAGCATAATAGTGAGTTGTGGGGCTTTAAACAGATCCTCTTCGCAAGCATAATAACGAATTGTGGGGGTTCAAAGAAATCCTCTACGCAAGCATAATAAGGGGGCGTCCGCAAACCAGTTTGTATTTTTGTATAACTTTCTCTTGTCGGTTATCTTTTATATGATGTTGGTCGAGCCTTCTGCTCGAGCCAACCACTGTTGTTGTACCTCACCCCTTATGAT